>QJOB01000126.1:141949-187794 GCA_004155035.1 Monosporascus sp. 5C6A | reverse complement strand
CCCCCCCCCCCCCCCCCCCCCCAAAAAAAAAGGGAAAAAAGGGGGAAAAAAGCGCCTCGAGGACCGGCCGACCACTTCCTGACAGCACGATCAGATCAACGCAGAAGGGCTACCAGCGGTGCCATTGCCCCCTACCCGTACGCGGCAGGTGCCGAAGCTCTGGAGCTGGGTTGGTCAGTCCCAAGACAGAGCGGCCGCGCCTTGAACGGGTTAGCGAAGGTTTCGTCGTCTCCTCTCTCCGTCCCCTAAGCGCCCAAAAAAGCTGGTCTTGCTTGAGGAGATAGAGCGAAAGCTCCATGTCCAGGAGGCTCTCAGTGTCCATCCCCTGTACCAACTCACGAAGCACGCCAATTCCTTTCTACGGACTCCTCGCCATGAATCGGAGCCCGCTCCGTTAATGGTTGACCGGAGACGTAGGCGTCAAACACCGGCGGCGGGATAAAGGTGACGCCAAGCAGGTACCGAAGAGCGAGAATGGCGTCGGTGCTCGGGCTGGGCGATAGAGTTACCCTAGGCGTTCTAGTGATATACGCCAAGCGACTCGCAGAAGCTGGAGAGTTTGATCTGCTCTCGGGGGAAGTGGCTGGTGTATGGTAGGTATTGATGCAGGTCGAACACTGCTGCCGCCTTCTTGTACTGGAATTGCTTCAGCCTGCAAGTCGAACTCCGTTCCCATCTTGATTTGCTCCATTGTCAGCGAGGCCCATCGGGGCTCGCCGTGGATCTCGTGCCGCTGCGGGATGCCCTCGCGCGACTATTCGTACAATCAGCTATTGTCTCTCATCAGATGTCCTCCTATTATAATAACATTAGAAAATTTCAACCGCTATTATTTTCCCTTTTACGTTAAACAGTTTAAACAGTTATATACAGAAATAAAATCGAACCTCGAGTTTGTACTAAATTATATATAAGTATTTCAATCCAAAATATGAAAAATAAAATTATTAGCTTTTTCGAGAACAGGGGAAAATTACTTAATTACCAAAAATGCTGATCGTACTTCTCTTCTTATTCCTTATACTAGCCTCATAACATATCTTCCATGTCGCCAAACCCTCCTCAATACTTATATTTTTCCATGTCCTCCTGGCAGCTCAACGTACCCTCTATATAGTCCAATCCTCATATTTTAGGTGCGCTTCTCTTTCCATTCCTCACGCTATGTGACTCGTACTACTGGAGTAGGCCGCCTTTAGAAACAAATGATGCCCCGTAATATGTAAAGGATCTTTCCTTTCTAGGGTTTCGATAGGCTGCTCCCCATGTAGGTACGAATCTAAGAAGTCAACAGGTGACTGGAAAGTACATATGCATCTTCTTACTGTCTGAACATTTCGTTTCACGGTCTCTAGATGCGAGGCAACTCGTGCATAGAACCCCCAGCTGATGTTTTCACTTAGCCTGGCCGGACTCAGGCTCCGAGCGATGCTGATGTCCACCGCCGTTTGTCCTGATGGAACTTGCAATGTCCTTCACGACGTATATCTGACCGTAGAGGCCGGTCACATCGCAGCACATGCGAAAGATGCGAAGCTTGCGCTTCTCACCCTCTCTCGTCTCCTCCTCAAGACATTCCAGCGACCTCTCAAGGCAGCCTCGCTCAAATTCCGCCAGTCTAAACAGGGTTTTCTTCCTGTCTGAGATACCGACACTCGTCCCAGCTAGGGCGGTGAAATCGGGGAAGTTCACCGAGTTGAGATTCCGCTCCGCCGCGTCGCGTCGCACAGAGCCGTAGTTGTTGTACATGCGACACATGGTGGCTAGGTGACGACAGGCGGCGTTGGCGGAATACTTCCGGGTCACGCTCGGAAAGCATTCCGCGCCGCCCAGGAGTGACGAGGAGAGCAGACAGGAGACGTATGCGAAGGAATAGGGACTGGACGTGGGGTCTGCCGACGTGGTTCGAAATCAATTAAGAATGTACCTGAGGGCTGGTGGAACTGCTCACACTCCCCGGTTTCTTGCTGCCTGAATCTGGTGTTGTCCGCGTGCTGTGTGATATGCGCTTGTAAGAACACGCGCAATTCGGCTGCTAGGATTTGGCGGTCGTGCTTGCTTGCATGGGCGATCCGGGGACTATGGAGAACCCTTCCGACGAATCTTGATAGCGGTCGAATAACTTCGGCTGTTTGAGAACTTCGCATCTGGCCCATTGGCATTTGCGTGGCCTGCACCATTCGTGCGTAGTGGGGGTGAAGACATAAGAGGAATCCCATTCGTCCCGTTTTTGACACTTTCCGCCGCGTTCGGGATCGGGTGGAAAAGTCCGTCTACAAGCACGCGCAACTCGGGCAGGTTCGTGGCAAAATTCGGGCCTGGCACGACCTCCATGTACTCGGCGGCCTGGTAGTTGAGAAACGAGGTACTCATCAGCTCGAACCGAAAAGACGAGGACGCCCAGGCTTTCCACCGGTTGTTACACGCCGTCCATGTAAACGGTATGATGTCGAAGTACTTGTCCTCTTCCATGTCCGTCCTCGGGAACGTGGCCAGTCGTCCTGTCCGAAGTAGGCGCTGGAACTGGGCAGCCTCAATGAACGAGCCGCGAAGCTGCCACTCCGCGTTATATATTTATACGTAATATATTGCTAATTAATTTACAGAAGCTCTATTCTATAATGTTTTTCAATTTGTTAAAAACTAATTTAAAAAAAATTAAAGCACTAAAAGTTTCAACCCGTCAAAAATCCAGGTATGCTATAGCAGTCTGCAGATCTTGAAAAGATGCTACCAGTTGTAAGAGAAGGTTCTCCAGTCAATGATGATTTATCAGAAGCCTGGTCTCCCATGCAGGAGACTCATGAGACTAAGTATCTAGAGCTACCAATATCCATGCTATTCCTGGATCATCAATATATCCTGTAGAGATATGCAGCTGCTCCTAGTAAGTGTGACAGTTAACAAGCCCAGCCGTCATATTGGGGTTATACCTGTACGAAAGTAGTATAACAGCACTATGCGTTTCCCGAAAGTTGCCCTGAGCAATTTCCTTTGTCGTGTATAAACCTGAGCCGGTACTGTTTTAACCTGAGCCTAGGGTGAGCAGGGTGAGCAGGGTGATTCGCCTGAGGCACAGCCCAGGAACTTCGTTTTTGGCCACTCCGGTTAAAGTTGCCATTTACCAAAAATATAAACAACCGTAACAAGGATTATTTTTGAGTTATTCGATTATGCGCGAGAGGCTTAATGATTTTAATCCATCTATTACCGTTGGGTATCTCCTGGCTATACAAGTTACGACGTTTACGACCGCTTTAAGCTTTTGTTGCCAATATTCCAGTGCCAAAAGCGCTCAGTTATAAGATAAGCAACCTTATTATAATCATTATTTTAAGGAAGAAGCTTTATAGTAATAAGGAAAAACTGGAATAATTAACTAACGGGAGACGAATAATACCCGACGAAAATTCAGAATAGGTTTTAAACTGTTAAACTATGCTGAAAAACGGATACGGAACCGATTCGCTAGCGTCGGTTTACAAGCGCAAACAGTTAATTAGCTGGATCCCTGATAGCAAGACGGTATAGCGGCGATACAGAATAGGCCAGTACGATTTCAGTAGCTAAAACCAGTAAACCTAAGCATACGAAGGAAGCAAAAAAGGAAATGGCGGAATCGACGCCGCCTAATTTAATCCTAGTTCGATAATTTTCTGAAGAAAGCCGTCTGGCAGTAAAGACAGGGGCGGGCATAAATGATGCCTCCCTAGATATTCATGTATGTATGGTGGTTAATTAAGGGAGTTGCGCCTCCATAACCGCCTCAGGGGCCAGCCGGTATTATATACCATTAAAAGCTTCATGAAGAACATTTCCGAAGTGGCCGATGCAGGCCGAGAAAGCCTCAACCCGGATTTACCAGTATAAAAAGAGGCAGCCGGAGATAACAAACCCATTTACGGCGTATGATTCGCCGAACCAGGAAAGTTCGGAATGTAAATGCCGAAATTAGGAAGTGAAAAGATTGTTTCGAAAGGATTCGATTTTAACTTTTATTAAGTGGGAATTACGACTTGTTAAATTCCCGACGATCTGCAAGGTAAATTAGTTATACGACAACCTTCTTTTCATTTTCTTTATATTTCTGCCCTGCTATTTCTGCGCCTAGTTGTTTTATCGCTTGCTTATCGGTGCCATGCCTTTTAAATCCACCTTTCCAAAGGTCCGCGTAAGGGGGTAAAACGTTTAGATAGCGTGGTGTGATTATGCTAACTTAAGGAAGGATTTAACGATTACGCAGAAAGCCTGGTAAATGTCAGGTACCATGGTGGAAGCCCCTTTGTAGGGCCTAGCGACCCACCAGTATAAGTCCCGTTTATGTATATATAGGGGGGCTTCGCCCCCAGTAATTAGGAAAAGGCAGGCATTAATGGTTATCTATTTATTACCCATATTGCGAATTACCAGTTAAACTTTTTTTCTACCTTTTATTTCGTATTTCCTTTATTTTCTTTAACATGTTAATGCTTTTATTTACCCGTGCGGACCGTTAAGTAAAGGATAATTTATAGCAACTAATACGTAAGGACATAATAAAATAGCAAGATATAAAGCGATTTTTACATAGGTTATTAACAGCTAATTCGAAAATTCCCAGATAATAAAGCTGGGAATACCCCCCGAATTACCGGCTGTAAATTAAATCCCAGATATTATCGTTTCGCTATCGGAGAAGGAACTGGACTGTAAGATCTAAAAAAAAGGAAATAAAAAAGGCTGTAAAAAAGTAATAATATTTAGCAGCTTTGGAAAAAAAAAAACCCCCCGCTTTTTAAGTTGGATGACGTTAACGTAATAAATAATAATAAACTCGCAAAGCGAAGCTGTAATAAGGGCTAATTTAAGTTATCGTTATTTAATATACGATATAAAAAACTTTTCCGAACGAAGTTAGTAAAGTTTTTTATTAATTTAAAAACCCGTTTTACGTTATTAAAAGCAAATTTTGTTACGGATATAACAAAAGTAATATACGTTAGTACTTATTTCGAAAACCCGTATATTAAACGGTAATCGAAATTTTTAACGATAAAAAAAAAATTTGGGATTTTTAATATGGTAAGAATTTAAGGTTTAGTTAGAAAATAATATCGAAAATAAAAAATCCCGTAGTTTTATTATTTATACCTAACTAACGAAAATATAACAACGACTTGGAAATTTTTTTTAATTTTTTTAAAACAATATAAAACGATCGAAATAAAAAACCCCGATGATTTTTCCAAAAAAAAAATACGGGTTATACAATTGTTATTTAAGTTTATTCCCGAATTATATAATAAAATTATCAAAAATATTATACCGGAAATAAAAAAAAGTTAATTACGAAAACATAATAAGCTAAATTTATTTTAATTACTATATACGAAACAAATTTAATCAAAAAGAAAACGAATAAAGAAATTAAAAAAGTTACATTAATCTATGGTTAAAATTAAAGCGGGTATATAACGACAAACCGGAAACCGCCCGGCCTTATTAACCCCGCCGTTTTTATTAAAAAAAGTTAATATAAAACCCATATCGAACCGGATAAAACGACGTAAAAAGTTCGCAAGTTCTGTACGATATTTTTATTACGAAAAAAAAAATATAAAACCCGATTACTTTAAAATAAAATGTTATCGGTATGGAAAATTCGGATATTAAATAAAAAATTATTCGCAAAACAATAATAATAACCTTATCGGAATAAACGAAATATTAATTAAAACACGAAAAGTTTAAATTATAAAGTAAAAACGCCTAGTTTTTTAGCCCAGATTTAAAATAACGGTACGGCTTCGAATCGGAAAAAAGTAAATAACCTGCAAAAATTTAATAAATAATAATAACGATTACGATTTAATACGGAAAAAGGTATTTCTAAAACTAGTAATTTAAGAATTAAAAAAAAGAATAATAATAAACAGCATTTGTGCAACGGGCGTTTTATTAAGAAAATTTAATATGTTAACCAAAGTAATGGACGATTAAGGAACGAAACAGAAAATATAAAGTAACTTTTACGTTTTAAAAAATCTCCAAAAATACGATATAATCCTAAATTTTTCTTAAGGTAATACTGCCAACCCGGACCTAAACTTTAAAAAGAAATTATAGTATTTTCAATTAAAGAAAAAAATATTACCTTAATTATTACGAAAAAGGAAATACGGAAAGCAATAAGGAAATCCAAAAGCATAATAACCTTAATATTAGCAAACGTACTAAAAATATAACATATAAACGGACAAAAAAAAATACCAAAAAGAAGCTTACTATTGTAACTCCGGAAAATACCAAAAAAAAGCCTACCGCTACGATTCCGAAAAGTACCAACGGCAAAATAACACTTCTTCCCGAATATCAAGATTTTTAAGATATATTTAACGTATCTTTCGCAAAAATCCTTCCCTAACATTATTACATAAAATACCTCATTAACCTTAAAAACGGACAAATACAGTGGGGGTGCAAAAGTCTCGGTAGATGCCGTTTTCCTATACAAACTCATACATTTCTACGTTAATTCTTTATACAACTTTAAGTAATAATACTGGAAAACAAATATATATATTATAGATATTTACATAATGTATGTTGTGGCTTATTTAAGTTTTACGAAAACGGCGCTAACCTAATCTAGTAATATTTCAAACGCAAAACAAAAATTAAGAAGATTTAAAAACATAAATAACTTACGTAATATAGTATATAATTTAGCTTTATGATTTTCTTTTAAGTTAGAATCTGGAAGTTAATATTTATCAGATTTTGTTTAATTTATATATATATAGTATAATGCTTATTTTTAATATTTAAAAATTAGATAAAATCGATTAATTTTTAACCTTTTTTAATTAAACGAATATATACCCGATTTATTTATGTTTTCAATATGTTAAAAGGCGCTAGTCTTTTTATATTAAGCGAATTTCTTAATATTTATATAATAAAGATGAACGTATAATCGTATTTTAAATGATTCTGATATCGATTTTTAGATTTTCGATAACGCAGGTAATATTGACTACATAATTGTAACGAACCTGTCATATATCCACCTGGAAGTATGAGCAGTATCCGAAAAGGGTCTTGATTTGCAGGTAATAATATGGCGAAGAATGATTTAATGTGTTCGTTAAAGAGATTTAAGGTACTCTTCTTTTAATCAGAGAACGGTGCAGTTACCTTTAGTTAAGAGCTTAGATTAATAGTTAAGGAGCGAAACTATTTAGAGGTTATTTACAAAGGAAACTGGTCCATTATATATACTTCTTTTAATCCTATTATGGTATTGGGTAATTTATATAATCGGACAGATTACATAAATCATAATGTTAAGTGATTTAGTTAACCGAGTAGATTATTCTGAGTTACGTAATCCAGAACGGGCCTTAGTTCCGGTAATAAGGTCTTTTTTTGGAGCTGCCTCCAAAAAGTTCGTAACACTATCCCTTTCCTCCCAGGATCTTTATCCTAAAAATAAAAAGTAAGTACCTTCCTTTCCTATTGGAACACCTCGAATGCCAACTTATTATGGCGGGTCGAACAGAAAAGTTGGTACGTAAGCCTTGTTTAAACCAACGTTAATTCCGTAACAACCGGTCTGAGTATATTCGTAAGTTTGGCTTCGAGGTTTTGCCCTGTTTTAGTTGTTTTTTCTTCGGGGAAGAACAATGTTTTATAACTAAGGAAATCCCGAGCTGTTATTATTATATTTGTTTTTAACGCAATTGTAACGGTCTGGCCGTTGCCATATTTTCCTTAGAAAATATTAGTTCTTAGCGCGACCGTTTTTAAAAGGAACGTTGTGCCGCCGAGGACGAATTCGTGCAACTGCAGCAAAAGTTTCAAAAAGAAATGTCGTTACGAATAAACAAATTACAACGTTTGCGTCGCTAAGAGGATATTTTGAAAAAGAAGGTTCTCGAGATTTTAAAAAAAAGTTACGAATTAAACTAATTAGAAAAATAAAAAAAAGTAAAGGAGAAGCAGCGTCGTATCGAGGCGGAACAAGCACAACTTGCTTCCGAATTAAACGTTATTACGGGAATGTTCTCTTTCGATTGGAACGCCGTTAGGATTAATTTAGGTAAGGAACCTTTGTTACCTGTAACCTTGGCCGTATTGGAGACGGTTAGTTAGGATTTTGTCGGTAAAACGTCTTAACCAGGTCCATTACATTCGTTAAGTAGTTAAGTGGTTCCCAAGTGTTTTCGTCGTGTAAGTAACCTTTTTACTTAATTAGGTACTGGATTTTGTTTTTAACTATTCTTAAATCCAATATCCTTTCGACTTCGTATTCGTCTATCTTATTTTCCAGTTTTAGGTTTTTTTTTAACGGGGCGTTTTTCGGTACTGGTTTAAGTAGGGAAATATAAAAGACGGGATGTATCTTTATTATCTTAGGTAATAACAGTCGATAATTAGTTTTGGAAATAACTTCGTTAATTTTAAAGGGGCCGAGTTTTTTGAAATCGAGCTTATTGCTAAGCCTTTTTGTTTTAATCTATAAAATATTCGAAGTTGCATTAGGTTTTTGCCGTAATAAATAAACCTTATCTTTTTTCGACAGGATTAATCCCTTAATCCTTTTTTTATTGTAATACTGGGTTATCCTTTGCTGGAGAAATTATAATTCAGCTCGTAAGCGGGCCTATATCGTCTTGGCCTTTATTACGATTGTTTCTGTTCGTAAAGCAATTGTGGCAATTTTAAGGGCCCTGCTTAATGGTTGTTCTGAACGTTAGGTTTTTGCCTCGTATCCATATACTGCCGTATAAAGGGATACGCCCATGTCTTTATTAACGGAAGTATTATAGGCTATTTAAGCAAATAGTAAAAGTTTTACCTAATTGTTTTGCTGGTAATTAACATAACTTCGTAAGTACTGTTCCAGTATCTGATTTAGTCGTTTTATTTGTTTATTTGTTTGTAGGTAATAAGCTGTAAAAAACTTAAGTTTGGCGCCGATTTGTTTGAAGAAACTGGTGCTAAATTTGGAGGTAAATAGTTTGTTTTTGTCGGAAATGATTTTTTCAGATATTCCATACTTGTCAAGGTAATGTCGTATAAAAACGTAGGCCAATTATTTTGCTGTTGTATTTCCTTTAAAAGGTAAAAAATACCCGTACTTGGTAAGTCTGTTAACGATTACCCATACTTTATCATATTCGATTCCAGTAACGGGGTCCTTTAATAACGGTAAACCGATAATAAAATCCCAAACGATAGTATTCCATGCTTTGTTGGGGATGTTTGTAAGTTGCAGTAAACCATAAAGCTTATGTTGGGCTGTTTTTGCCTTATTACAGATGTTGCAGTCCTTAATAACTTGTTTAATTACCCGGCGAAGTTCAGGGAAATCGTATTTCTTTTTTAGTCGCCTAATAATTTTAAAGATTCCCTGATGTCCATGTAGGGAGTTTTCGTGGAATTCCTTAACAAACTGTTTCTGTCGTTTCTTTAATATATAAACCTTACTATGGTATATAAGTTAATCCTTAAATTATCCTTTTAATTACTTTACTTTTTTCTGTTCGCTTAAATCGTAAAAATCTCTAAACTGTGCCAAAAATTTCGGCGTAAGTTATTTTAGGATTACGTACAGTTATAAAGTACCATCTTTCGCAGCCTGTAACATCTACATATAACGTTTTGGGATCTTAAAGTCGTAGTTACCTCTGCAACTTAGGATATCCGCTTGGACATTTTCCTTACCTTTAATGTAATAAATCTTGAAGTTAAACTTTAACAAAAAAATCATCCAAATCTTATGTCGTTTGTTTAACTTTTGTACTTTCATAAATCAAATAAGATTTTTGTAATTAAAGTAAATGTCGAAAGGTTCTTTCGTTCCGCTAAGGAAAAATTCCCACTTTTTAAAGGCGTTAATAATTGCTAGTAACTCCTTATCATAAATTGGATATCTAAATTCTGCATCTCGAAATGCCTTGGAATAATACGCTATTAGGTATTACTTGTTATTGTTTTCTAGTTGTTCCAAAACGGCACTTAATACATAATCTAAAGCGTCCGTTTTTAAGCGTTTTTTTTTGTTTGGATTGGGCATCTTTATAACGGGTTCACTAGTAATCGCATCCTTTAACACTCGAAACGTTTTTTTGGCCTTCTTTGGAAACTTAAATTCCTTTTTAATATACTTCTTAATGGTAAGTTTCGTTAATAATTTAACTATATCTTTATATCCCTTAATTAAGCCGCGTACATAACCCGTAAATCCTAAAATTTATCGGATGTCTATAACGGTCGCCTTGTTAGGGATGGGCCAGTCCTTAACTATTTCCAACTTGGAGCGTTAAATCTGAATTTATCCGGAAGTAAATGTAAATCCCAAAAAATCCAGCTTTTATGTATGCCATACACTTTTAGCTAGGTTAACTCGAATGTTCGCTTTATCCAATATCTTAAGCACTTGGGTAACGTGCTTTTTGTGCTTTTTTAACGTTTCGGAATAAATAAGAATGTCGTCGAGGTAAACAAATACAAACTTGTCCAGAAATTATCTAAAAGTAATTATAACCAAACGTTAGAAACTTGCGGGAGCGTTAGTAAGTCCTATTGGCATAACTTTGTACTTATAAAGTCCATGTATTATTTTAAATGCTATCTTTTATTTTTCGCCTTTGGCCATTTTGATACGATAATAGCCATTTCGGAGGTTAAATGCAGTGAACCATTTAGCTTTATTAACGTTTTCTTTTAGGGTATTTATAAGGGTTAGAAAGTAGCCGTTTTTAATTGTAATGTTATTTAATTATCTGTAATCGATTACTTTTCTGAAAACCGGGTCTCCGTTTTCGTTAATTCTTTATTTACCGTCTTTCGTTTTTGGAACCATAAGGACGGGATATCCGGCGGGAAAGTTGGAAGGTTGGATGTATTTTTTTTTTAGGTCCAGCTGTATACCTTTCCATAAGGCCTTAGACTTTTCAGGATTTATGTAATAAATCTTGTGGAGTTTAAGGTAATATCTTTCCTTAATAGGTATCCTATGGTCCCATTAACCATAAGGGGGTAGCTCGTAATCCTTTTTATCCTTAAACAGTTTTTTGAATTGTTTATACTTTTGAGGTATTATGGCTTCTTAATCTGGAATTTGTATTTCCTTAATAACATAACAAACCTTTTAATTTTTTTCATTTTCCCAGGAAAATATTTGCTTTTTCCAGTTAATACGTAAATTGCTAAAACGAAACCATGGCATTCCCAAAATAATGTCGTATTTTGAAATGTCGGCTATGTCAAGGACAATCCTTTTTAAATGTCCTTATATTTCGACTGGAAGTTCCTCTGTTTCCTTAAAAACTCGACCGTTTTTGTAAATAGATAAGCTTCTATCGACGGTGCGTAATTTGTAAAACTATAGTTTGTATTTCCAAGAAATCTGGTATTTTTCTGCTACAGCTGGTAAAATAAAGTTTCCTTTTGTTTTTAAGTTAATTATGGCCTTAAATATCTTGTTTTTATAATGCAGGGGAATCTCGATTTAACTCCTGAATCCTGTTTTTGTTTTGCATAAGGTCTTATACTGGCGGGTTTTTCGGTATTTTAATATTAAAAACCTCTGGAGTTTTTTGATTAACAGGGTTGGAAACGTCTCCATTTTCTGGCCTTTTTAACCGCGTACTTAAAACAATAATCGTTTATGTACTTAAATCAAGTTCGTTTGCCATATTAACATTAAGGTTTTGGTACTATATGGACTTGGGTTAATGCTTTTTCCTTAGGCGAAAGGAAACTTGGTTGGATTATATTCTTTCGTAAATCCAATCCTGCTGCCAGGGTTTTATGTATTATATACAACATAGGTAAGTAACATATATATCCTTGTACTATGGCCTTTTGGCTTTATTCTGATTCCGGATGTAAGTAACAAAACCTAGGGTACTTTGGCTATTAGGAAGTCTCAATATATTTACACTTATTATCTAGTTCAGTAAGTATCTCCTTATCTTAACCTGGCCAATAATCGTTATCTTCTTTAACTTGCAAATAAGTTAAATAACCATAATCGTAACAAGCAGAAAAATTGAAAAGATAGTAATCATTTATTTGTTGTATTATGGTACTGTCGGGTTTTGGGTATACCGTGCATTTGGGAAGCTTACAAAGCTCGGGGAACAACTGTCCGTAATTGCTAAAGTCTAGCCGCAACTGGCCGTTTTCGTCGTAAATCTTGCACTCCTGCTTATTTAGATAACAAACATATCCTAGTTTTATAGCTATCCTGGAAGCTGTTTGTCCGGGATAATACTTGCAGGCTCTAACAATCCGATTCTGGCAGGTTAGGTAACGCTCGTACTTTAGGTCGCCGTTCTAAACCTGGCTCGTTATGGCAATAGTAAATTCTGGCTAAAAAAAAGCGGTACTAACTTTTTTCTCCTTTTCCTCCTTCTCGCTATCTAATTCATATTTTGCCATTCGTACCTTTTTTTAAGGTTTTCCTTGGGATTTCCTTTAAGGTTAGGGAATTCTTCCCTTTTTAATGTCTCTTTTGGCTGGGAAACGACATTCGTTCTTGTAATAACCCTTTTTGCCGCAGTTAAAACACTTTATGTTGGATTTGTTTATCTTGGGATTTTTCGAAATTAAACTGGCTTCCTTTTAAGGTCTGTTCCTTTTTTTTTAAATTCGGTTACTCGAATTTTTATCGTCTTTTCGCTTATTGGATCCTTTCTTTTCGAGGTACTTATTAAAGGTGCGTCGATCGGCGATGATAACCTAATTTATATATTCCTTAAAAAATCCTGTTTTGGGTACTTTATATATTTCGTTTTTAACCTAAAGCTTTAGGCCGTCATAATATGGGTAAAACAGTACGTTTACTGGCAGTTGCGAAACAGCAGCTAAGCAATTAAACTCGGTTGTATATTCTGCTGTTAACTTAATTTATCGTAACAAGTGCAGTTATTTTATCGCATGCTATTCCTTATCGGTATTTCCGAACAAAGCTCGCATTTTATTTTCAAAATACTCATAATCGTTAAAGATATAATTTGTAACGTCCGATAAGTTTCTGGGGTAGTTTTTCAGATAGTCTTTCAGAATTAACTTAAACCAGGAAAAAACTTTTCCTGCGAGCGCTTAAGAAATAACCAGCACCTTCTGGTAATCCTCCACCAAAAAATTCTGGTAAAACTTAAGATAAATCCGGGCCTGGATTAGGAATCCTTTTACATCTATAAATCCGTTATAAAATTTAAAAGCGGCAAATTTATAGCCTTTAACCTCTGGCATTCCATGGTATCCAGAAGGTAAAATGATAATTTCGCGATAAGGGTCGGGGACAAACAAAGGTGGTACGGAAACTTTCTTTTTTTCCTTTCGAGCTAATCGGGCATTCTCTTTTTTTTTTCGGGCAAATCTGGCATTTTCCTTTTTTAAGGCCTGAAGTTCTGTTGCTAAAAGATCCAGCTTTTCGTTTATCGTCCGTTCCTTTTCCTTGCCCTTAGGTTCGGGCTTTTCGATTTCGGGCTCTTTTTCTTCATAATCCTTTTTTTCCTTTAAGTTGCCTTATACCTCGATAATTTCTTTAGGGATTGGGGTAGGTTGCTGCTAGAAAAAAAAGGAGCCGGCTTGGGCTCAAGTCGTAAAAGGCGCCATATTATCGATAAATTAAAGCACCTCTTTAATAAGGGGTAAGTTGTTTATTCTAGTTACTGATCCTTTACTGGCTAGTAACGGGAATTGAATATGCTGTCTATCTTCCGAACGTTGTTTTATAATATCGTTTTTACTGGGTTTAGGAAAGCTCATGCCTAACTAGGCCTTAAATCATTTGTCGACTATTAATCAAAAAGCTATCAAAATGTAACGAACTTGTTATACATCCACCTAGAAATATAAGCAGTATCCGAAAAGGGTCTTAATTTGCAGGTAACAATATAACGAAAAATGATTCAATGTATTCGTTAAAAAGATTTAAAGTACTTTTCTTTTAATTAAAGAACGGTACAGTTACCTCTAGTTAAAAGCTTAGATTAATAACTAAGGAGCGAAACTATTTAAAGGCTATCTATAAAAGAAACTGGTCCATTATATATACTCCTTCTAATCCCATCATGGTATTAGGTGATCTATGTAATCGGACAGATTACATAAATCATGGTATTAAGTAATCTAGTCAACCGAATAGATCACTCTGAGTCACGTGATCCAGAACGGGCCCTAGTCCCGGCAATGGGGTCCTTTCTTGGAGCTGCCTCCAAGAGGTTCGTAACAATAATATACAATTAACCGATATTCTTTTCTTATAAGGTTATAATTATATTCCGGAATAACTGAAGGTTTTACATTTTAAATTATCTTTAAATCTAGATAAAAACCGTAGAGTTATTTATAATCAAACCTAAAAGGTGCTGGTAGAGAACATGCGATCTGGAGACCAAACCGAGACTTTTGCACCCCGACTGTACTATCTTAAAAACCAATATACCTCCTTTCCGAAAAAAAAACAAAAAATACTGCGAGAATATATAACGTAAGCCCTAGCTAAAAAATAGATTTAACCTTCCCGCAGCTTAACAAAAGCGCCTATTCTGTTCATCTCCAAATTAAGGGGCAAATTACAGCTATGCATTAATTATCGAAAACTTAATAAGATTACCCGGAAGGATAAAACGGCACTATCGCTTATTAGCGAAATACTAAATAAGCTTTCGAAAGTAATAATATATACCAAGCTAAACTTAAAAGATACATACCACCGGTTACGTATTAAAAAAAAGGACGAATAAAAAACAGCTTTTCGTACGAAATACGGCCACTTTAAGTACCTAATAATGCCGTTCGGACTTACCAACGCCCCGGCATTCTTCTAGAATTATATTAACCGCGTATTAACAAAACTAATAAATACCATCTATATCGTATACCTAAATAACATTCTTATTTACTTCAGGAACAAAACAAAGTATATACAGCATATTCGTAATGTTTTAAAGCGTTTTCGTTAATAAAACTTTTATGTAAACCTGGTAAAATACGTTTTTTATACAAAAAAATATCGTTCCTAAAATTTATCGTTAACCCATAAAATATTAACATAAACCCAAAAAAGGTTAAAGCAATTCAAAAATAAAAATAACCTAGCAATATTTATAATATCCAGATTTTTCTAAGTTTCGTAAGGTTTTACAAAAAGTTTATTAAAAAGTATTCGAAAATAACGGCCCTTTTAACAAACTTATTAAAAAAAACCTAATAACCGAAAATTAAACTAAAAAGTAATAACTTGCTGGCATTCCGGAAGTTAAAAATCTTTTTTACGAATGTACCGTTATTTCGTTATTTCGACTTACGATTACTTATTAAAATAAAAACAAACGTTTCAAATTTCGTTATCGGTATTATATTTTCATAATTATATAACAACCGATAACACCTAATAACCTTTATGTTTTAAAAACTGAAAAAGGCGGAATTACGTTATTATACCCTAAATATTAAGTTGTTAGTTATTACCCAGGCTTTTAAATAATAAAAACATTACCTAGCTTACGTATAGCATACAGTACAAATAATTACAAACCATTTAAACTACAAATACCTTATATTTAAACCTAAACTAAGCGTAAAATAAATAAAATAATTAAAGTAACTAGTTAATTTCGATTTCGAAATTTATTACCGAAAAAACCGGTAAAATCCGGCAGACGGGTTGTCGAAGCAACTGGACCTAAAAGACGCCGTTATTAAATAACAGGCTAACAAACAGGTTTTACTTTAGTTTTTAAAGAAATTTAAGACGGAATTTAAAAGGCAGTTAATAATAAATATTAAAATAACGAAAGTTCTAGATTGCTAACGAGTTTGCAGTTATTTAACGGTAACTTAGGAAAAAGGATACGTTTTAATGCTGGCTATATTAAAAAATTAAAGTAAATTAAAAAAACCCATTTTAAAGTCTATATAAACAACTTAATAAGCGGATAAATTTGTAAAATCGTTAGTATAAAAAAACGTTCTAATAAAAAAGTTATTAAAAAACGTATTCAGTAAATAAGTATGGATTTTTTACTGCGGTTTAAGGACTAAATATATATACTTAAAAATTACCCGTTATGGAAAAAGCTAATAAGAAATATATATAACAACTTAATAATAGGACATTAAAGTATTTCCAAAACGATTAAAAGGTTAAATACGAATTATTTTTGAAAAAGTATAAAAAAAAGATAAGGAAGTATATAACGATATATACGGTATATTAGCAGTCGGAAACTAGGCATTACTTATTTTACGGGAGACTAAGTTTTTTATTAATACTTATAACTTCTTTCCAGGAATTATTAATAAATTTTATTACTAACTTATTAAAATTATAGTTGTAATTAGGGAAGCGATATAATAATATCTTAGTAATAATGAACCGCTTTTTTAAATATGCCTTTTATATCCTAACGTTTAAGGATCTTACGGCCAGCGGGTTAACGGAATTTTTCTTTATTTATGTATTTTTCGTTTCGGTTTTTTTTAAAGTATCATTTTAAATAAAAGCTCGTTATTTACTAGCCGCTTTTAGGTTACTTTATGCCATCGTTTAGCAATTTAAAAACGGCTAAGTATTACGTTTTATTTACAAACGGATAATTAAACGGAAAAACAAAACTAGTTTTTAAAGCATTATTTACGAATTTTCTATAATTTCGAATAAAACAATTAGGCCGAAAAGCTTTTATTAACGGAATAAGTATATAATATATTAATACATTTAGCCTATTACCAATCGCCGGTTTTTATATTATATGGTTACCAACCATAAGGATTTTTCGACTTTATAAAAAAGTTAATAAAAGTTAACGTAATTAAGGTATTAAAAAAACAGAAAGGTTATAAGCGGATAAGGAAAAGGTAGCTTATTTACTGGAAAAAAAAGCAGCAAGCGGTACGTTAAATAATATAATTTAAGGTATATATAATAGTTATATAAGGTAAGGCAATTAATCTTTTTATTAATTAAAAACATTAAGCAAAAGCGGCCTTATAAGAAATTAACGGATAAATACCTAGGACCTTTCGAAATAAAAGCGGTTATAAATTATCATAATTTAATTTATAAATTAAAGTTTCCGGAAAAATATAAAATTCACAATATAATTTTAATAAAATTACTGGAGTTATATTATTACCGCAATAACGAACTACTTACGGCATAGGAAATAAAGCCGGAAAAAAATAATGTTTTTAAAGTAAAAAAAATTTTAACTATAAAAGGTATAGCCGAAATAGGTAATACCTAATACGATAGAAGGATTACAATAATAAAGATAATTTCTGGAAGCTAATTAATAATATAAAAGAAAGTATTAAGTAAAAATACGAAAAAAAAACGGCGAAAACGTAAAGATGGAACGAAACAAAAATAAGGATTGCATTTATCTGAGCACTAAGCTGCTAGTTATTAGCAAAATTTTAGCGGTACGCCGGCCGGGTATCTGAAAAATAAAAATAAAAACCTTTAAAAAACTATACCGAAACCACGGCAATCTAGTAATGATAACCCCATTATTTTTCTACGGGTTTTTCGGCATCTTTATTTTTAACTAGGAAAATCGAACTTTTATAAAAAAACGCTTGCAAAGTATCGGCGTTTTAGGTTACAGTAAATTAACAGCGTAATACCCTAATTAATATTAGGAATAATAAGGAAATATATACGACCTTACGGTAAAACTCCTAGAAAATTTCTAAACTTTTTTGGATATTTTCGAGGACGTCGGCGGTACGGCATTATTCCGCCACGAACTCGACGACGTGGTCCACGTATTCGTTGGCGAGCTTAACCCGTTTTTCGGTCGCAGCGGCCAGACGCTCGGTAACGAGCCGTTTACTTTCCTGCCGCTCGGCTATAACGGCAACATCGGCTTCGGCTTTTTTAGCCGTAGGCATAACGGTAACGGCTTTCTTGCCTTAAAAGGCCTTCTTTACGGCTACTTAAGCTGCCTTTACAACTTACTACATCCCGTTAACGGCAAGTTTATAATAAAACCGTAACGTTTTGTTAATAAAAAACGAAATATTTACGCTAAAAGTACCAAAATTAACGGCTATTATTACAACAAAACTAGTAACGCGCGTTTTTAAAACGTTAATAAGTTATAACTATAAATTAACAATAATACAAACAAAATAGTCTAACAAACCGTAAAAAATAACTTACAGCAATATAAGGCTTACTTAAACCCTTACAATAATTATATTTATTCGAAGCCGTTAAAAATACATATTAACCGTTACATCTTCAAAACTTTAGCCGTATAGCTATAACCCTTTTTCGGGACAAAAATGAAAAAATATACTTATACTTATCGTTTGCGCAAACGGGCGCAAGCCCGGAAAACTAACGGTATAAGCCATCAAAGCAACGACAACACGGCATAGCACGGGAAAACATACTGCTGTTATTATTATTATTATTGTTATTGTTATTACTATTATTATTACGGTTGCTGCTATTATTACGCTGCTGCTATTGCTAATAATAATAATAATAATAATAATAATAACGTACCACATAAGCGAGTCGGCCACATAAGCGAGTCGGCCACATAAGCGAGTCGGCCACATAAGCGAGTCGGCCACATAAGCGAGTCGGCCAGTTTTTTTAACTTTCTAACCTTCCAATTTCAATTACCAATATCTTAATACCAACAACATGGAACGTCTTACAAAAGAAGCTAGGATAAATTTAGCTATCCAGGCTAAAAAACAGGATCCGAAACTTACCTTTAAAAAGTTTTATTCTTTATATAACGTTCCCGAATCTACTTTAAAAGATCGATATTACGGTCGACGCGCCCGAGCCGATATTATTTCCAATTTGCGAAAATTAACGCCGACTGAAAAAAAATCGATTGTCGACCGAATCCTTAATTTAAATACGCAAGCGTTCCCTGTCCGACTTTAGCATGTTGAAGATATGGCGAATTTACTGCTGGCCTAACGGGTTGCGATACGCGTTGGTGTTAATTAAGCGTCGAACTTTGTTCGACGGCAAAAAAAACTTAAAACGCGGTTAAATCGAAAGATCGATTATTAAAGGGTATTATGCGAAAATCCAAAGGTATTTCGCAAGTGGTTCGAGCTGGTTCGGGTTACAATCGCAAAATACGGCATTGCCGAAGAGGATATTTATAATTTCGACGAAACGGGATTTTTAATGGGGCTTTTAATAACATGCGGTATAGTAATTACAAGCGCCGAAAAACGTAAAAAACCTAGACAAACCTAATAAAATAATCGGAAATGGGTTACAGTTATATAAGTTATTAATTCGTAAAGTTAAGTTATACCGTTATTTATTATTTTAACGGGAAAAACTTATCTTAAATCCTAATATCGCGACAATTTATTATTACCCGATTAAAAAGTTAAAACCAGTTATAATAGCTGGATAACGAACGAATTAAGTTTAAAATAAATCCAGCATTTCGATAAATATATTCGAACGCGTACGAAAGGAACGAAACGCCTCCTTATCCTTAACGGCTACGAAAGCCATTATTCGATGGAATTCGAAAAATATTGCGCGAATAACGACATTATTACGTTTTGTATACCTTCCTATTTTTTCTATCGGCTCCAACCTTTCGACGTATCCTGTTTTTCCGTTTTAAAACGCGCTTATGCGCTTTATATCAAGAATTTAATACGACGTTACCATACCTATATCGTTAAGAAAGATTTTTTCGCCGGTTTCTTCGATACGTTTAAAGCCGCTATAACATCCGATAATATCAAGTCCGGTTTCGCAAAAGCTGGACTTGTTTTATTTAATCCTAATAACGTTCTTTCCGATTTGGAAATTCCTCCAGCTGTACCTACGCCGACCGTCTTGCCGCTTATCTCCGCCGGCTCCATTTTTTCCCCACCGTCGAAAACCCCTCGAAATATATAAGAAACAAAAAAACAGGAATAATACTTGCAAAGAAAAATTAGAAATTACCAGGGGAGCTCGCCGACAAAGATAGTTAAATCGGTTAATTTTTAACAAAAAGTAACTTGATATTTTTGTACAAAGTTATTTTTCTTAAAAAAGAAACCGCCAAATTGCGCGAAACCAACCATTTTTTTAGCAAACGCCGAAGGACCAAAAATAAACGTCTTTAAGAAGGAGGAACATTTATTATATAAGAGGGATAAGCTTTCCTGGCCGAGAAAGAAGGGGGTGGTGAAAAATCCCAGCCAATAGCGGCAGAGGGTAGTTGTCGCAAGAGGGTTGAGACGAAGGAACGGAAATGTGGCGTTTGCGGTAAGCCCGGACATAATGCGCGTATTTGTGAAAAGGCTGTAGATACGTCTAGCAACGAGGAATCCGATTAATTTGAATTGATTTATTACGTTGTGATTATATTATTTAGATTTGTTGTCGCGGAATGCCAAAAACCGGCCGACTCGCTTGTGTGGCCGACTTGCTTGTGTGGTACGTTAATAATAATAATAATAATAATAATAATGATAATAAAGTTAAAAAATGAAAAAAAAATGAAAATATAGAAATGCGGAATTTGAAAGCTTACGCGTATTTAATTTTCTAAATACCTAAAAAAACAACTTACGTCGTTTTATAACGTATTAAATTTTATTTTACGATACCTTCGTTCGAAAGCCTTTTCGCTAAATAACTACCGTCTTTCCTTAAATTTCCTGTAACCCTCCAGCTATATTCCTAAAAACAAAAGCATAGTAAAAAAGGTAACTTTGTTAAATACTATAATAAAAGCCCTTTTCTAAGGCCTAGCAATCTACCAGTATAAGTTCCGTTTATATATATATAAAAAGGCTTCGCCTCCAATAATTAGAAAAAAGCAGGCATTAATAATTATCTATTTATTACCCATACTGCGAACTACCAGTTAAATTCTTTCCTCTACCTTTCACTCCGTACTTCCCCCATTTTCTCTAACAGTAAAGCATAGTTCTTTCATGTATAATATTCTCTTATAAGGCAGGATATTCGAAAGGGATAAGCGAGGCCTTAGGTATTAGGAAGACCATAATTCTGATAAAAGGAGAGATACGGGTCAGCCCCCCACGCATGAACATACCTTAGTAGAGACGCTAGGCTTCGGCAAAGGCGAGATTGGCGACGGAGGAAGGTTGAAAGGAGCTGTAGAAAAAGGAGAAAGTAAGAAGGTATTAACGCATTGGCTGGGTATACCTTGAAACAAGCACTTCGATACCATGAAAGGGTAGGGGAGTGTTGTTTGATGTAGAAGGAAGCTATCTAACCGCGAATTTACCAACATACCTGATGCCCAGGGAAAAATGCCCGAGAAGAGTTGGCAAACCGACGAATCTCGGTATATCGTTACGTTAAAAACAGATTAAGTTTTATCCGAAGCTTTTACGTAAACCTTACCTGGTTAAACGTTAATAAGGTACCATTTTTCGATATCGCCGGTCGACCGTAGCGATTATCGTCTTACGCGGACTAAATCCACCCGTTTTAAAGTCTACCTCGCCTATGCGTAACAAATGGATTTACCAAGGGCTATGAAATAACTTAAAAAAATGTACCCATCTCTTAGGCCCCTTTTACGGGTAACTTCCTAAAGGTTATTTCCATTAGATAAACTATATGCAATCACCTGGTAATAAGGTGTATTCCTCCCTAAGCCCCTTTCCGAGTAACATTCTAGGAAGTTATCTTTGCTGGATAAACTACATGGAATAACTTTTGACAGGCGGAGCCTAGTGACTTCCTAAGAAGTCGCCTCGCTCCATCTTCTTACTCCCGTCGTATCAGCCTCCTTTAAACCATTCCTTTGGATTTCCCGCTTCCTTCTAGGTTTAATGTCGCGTTCGCCTGCATTCACGTTTCAACATTATGAGGAGCCACCCTCAAAGTCTGCCTTACCAATAGTTAAGTCAGTACTCCATCACGAGCCTTGGCTTTCTTGTGTATTTTATGCGATGTCACTCGTCTATGGGCGTCACACATCGGAGGAGCATGTCAGGCGCCAAGGTGTGACCCCCTTTCTAAGGCCCAGTGCCTCACCAGTAAAAACCTTGTTTATGTATATATAGGGGAGCTTCGGCCCGAGTAGTTAAGGAGAGGCAGGTATTAATGGTTATCTATCTACTACCTATACTGCGAACTACCAGCTAGGCTGCTTCTTCTGCCTTTCACTCTGTACTTTACCCCTTTTTCTCTGACAGAACCCTTGAATCTTCTATTTCCAAACTTATTAACCTCGAATATATTTTTTATACCGAAAATAAAAACAAATTAGCGTTATCTCCATAGCTCCTCTAGGCGAATACGTAATGCCATTTAGGCTACTTCGGTCATTAAATATATAAGGGTTACTAAAATTCGTCCTATCTCTTTTTTAACTTACTATCTTCCTATAAGAGAATAACTGCGGGGGTTTCCTACTTAGGTGCGGACAAGGACTTCCAACGCCAATTGGCGTTGAAACTGCTGATCTTTTGGTTATATGGTGGAGTGTTGCTAGTTCTTTCTGTTCCCTTACACTTCTTTTACATTTTTATAATTCTTACTTACCTATCTTCGCCATTTTTGTTTATTTTTATCAAATTACCACGCCATAAAAAGCAATAACGAAACGCGAAATTCGACTTACGTAAAATCAAAATTTATATTCAAAAAGCGAAGATTTAAATTATCGTAATTTCTTTAAAAAAGAAACAGCTAAAAAACGCGCCATGGTAACTGGTAACCAAACATTTACATCAAACATATAACATTACGTAACCATAAAGCCCGCGCGAAAACGGTTTAAATTTCAAATGTTAAAACGGTAGGCAAATACGGCGAATCTACGTTTTAATAATTGCTAAGCACTTTTTATTCCAAATTATTATAACCTAATAAAGCTTGGCTTCTTTAAAAACGGTCGGAGTTTTGTAATAACAAGGTTCGACAATAAAACCAGGTTACGTAACTGGCTTAAAAAGGCTTAATAAGGTTTTATAAGGACTTAGCGCTTAAACCGTTTCGGGCTTAAAGGAACTTAAACATATTAATATAATAAAATAACTTTAAGCCGTTTAAAATACCTTACGCTGAAAATAAAATATATACGTTTATTATTTCCTATAATCTTAAATAATACCAGTTTATAATATAACTTAATTATTTAAATTACCCTTAATTATCTGTTATTATTAAACGTAACTAATTTATTTGTTATTATTTAATTTCTTATAGTATTATTGTTAATATAAACCCATACGATTAAGTTTAATAATTAATTAATTAACCTAGCCGTTATACGTTACAAGTTTTTATTTAGTAGCATAATTAAACTTTAAGTAATATTCGAATTGCTATTATATTAATTAACGCGTAAATAACCGTTATTCTGGAACTTACGGCTTAATAACTCTAAAACAAAATAAAAAAACTCGAAGCTACCGTTTAGCAACTTATTAATAATAGCAACTTAGCAAATAAGCTTTCGTAAAATAAAACCTAAAAAGCCTCAGTTTTATAACGGAAAAAAAGTATTTAAAGTTTTCTAACCCAAATTTAGGTTTACCTTCGCTTTAAAAGACTTATTAATCCAACGGATTAGATTCTTGCTATCGCCGTTTGCTTAAAAGGAAACGCCTTTAATTAATTTAAGCTTACTATAAGAAATTTCCTGGAAAACGGGGAATTTAATTAGAAAAAAACTATTTGGAAGGTTTTTTTTAATTACGTTAATTTCGAAAAAAAACTTAAAAACAACTTTAAAAGCCCGGTCGAAAAATAAATCGTAATTTAGAAACTCCTCAAATTGCGTTAAAAAAAACCAGCTTTTACGTACGTTATAAAATTTAAAAACCTTATAGCAAAAACAAAATGGACGAATAAAAAAGACGATACTTTAATCGACGTATTTTATAAAAGTTTAAAAAAAATATTAAAAACGAAATTATCAAAATCTTATAACTTATAACAATCGATAAATAAATTACAGAAGCAGTAAAAATCGACAACCGGTAATTCGAAAAACGACAGAAAAACCGAAAACATTTTATTTTACGAGTTAAACATTTTAAAGTTAATTAGGGAAAAAACGCAAGTATTTTTTACCTTCTTTAAAATAACTCCAGAACCTATAGAACTTGGCATTACTTAATGACGAAATATAAGCCAAGTACAATATTATAATTATGACAAAATAGGACATATTACCCGATAATACAAGTCGCTATAAAAAACCGATAAAAAGATACATTAAGTTTTAGTACTAGAAAAACCATTAAAAGGTTAAAACGGTAATAAACAAATTAATATAATCCGTATTCGCAATAACGATAAATAAAAAAAACGCGACAAAGGTTAAAAACGGCTAAAACTTTCTCATAAACAGCCATAAAAAGACAGGTCCAGAAGATACGATATGCAAATTTCTATCTTATTAACTGCAACCAGTCCTAATATCTTATTTATGCGGAAAAAAAATAACGGATTTATAAACGAATTACTCGTATATAAAAGGAAGGTTTCGACTTTTATACCCGGATAAGGTATAACAAAAAAAACCAGTAATAGTACCGAAAATTGCGAACCTTTACTATATAGAAAAAAATCGAAGATATAATACTAATACTAACATGGCCGGAAAGCGAGAAATGGTTTTAAAAAGACCTTATATATTATTTCGGATAATACGATTATTAAACCCAAAAAGAACTAATTTAAAAGTCTGTCGACAAATATTATCAAAAGGCTATTACCGAGATCCAGTTATAATTAGCCTTTAAAATAAACCCCCGAAAAAAAGGGATTTACGAGAAAAGTTAACGGAATTTTCTAATCAAAGTTAACCAGTTTTTTACGCGGGATAAAAAGTTATTAAAAGATTAAAAGATAATATTTGCAATATAGCAAATTAATTACATTGATAAAAAGAAAAAAATTAATTTAAAGTTTAATTATACCGTTAGGAAGGTTAAATAGGGCAAATACAGAAAATATATAAATAACTTACGGAATAAGTTTAACAGTTTACAAAATCTTCCCCCAAAAACGTTACTTATAAAAAAGCTTCAAAATGGCAAAAGCCGGGAATGGCAGCAAGAACTCCTTAAAAAAGTTTTAAATACGATAACAAAAACTAACAATAACTTTATCATTTTAAAAGTACG
This sequence comes from Monosporascus sp. 5C6A, assembly GCA_004155035.1. Taxonomy (NCBI): domain Eukaryota; kingdom Fungi; phylum Ascomycota; class Sordariomycetes; order Xylariales; genus Monosporascus; species Monosporascus sp. 5C6A. The sequence goes on along the minus strand of QJOB01000126.1, from coordinate 162,678 downwards.
AATCGGAATATACTGGTATACCGTAAGAATGGATTACAAAGCTTTAAGCGTTAATTATATTACCCCGAAATTAATAAATTAGCTTAGATTGCTATGAAAAGATAAAAAGGATTTTTACATTGCCGAAAACGTAAAAGATTAAGTATTTACTTACGATAACGGAAAAATTATACGCGAAATTGATTACTTCGAAATTTTTATCAAAAAACGAATTTAAACAATTAATTTCGCTATCGTTCCGTTAAAAAATTACGACATGATTTTAAGAAAACGATAGTTATATCAATATAACCCTTTAATCGATTAAAATATTAACTAGGTAAAATTCATTTTATACTTTATCAATAAGTAAAAAAAAAACGAACGAAATCTTCCCATTCGATTAGTAACAAAAAAAAGTAACAAATATAAGTATAAAGATACAACAAAAACTTTATTACTTAAAAAAACAAAACGTAAAAAAAAAGGTACAACAAACGTATTTAACGCATTATAACTACCATCCGGGCACAACTTTATAACATAAACGAAATTTTAGAATATTAGCCCCCCCTAAAAAATAGTTAATATATTACCATAATATCGCAAATATAAGCGATTATTTTAAAAAGAACTTCCGGTAAAATTATTAAAGCAGAATAAATAAAACTATAAAATAATTTTAAAAAAAATACTTTACTTAAATTTTACTTTATTTATAATTTAAACGAAGCAGAGCCGTATATTTTACGTACGTACCTGGAAAATAAACTCTAAAAAGGATGGATTCGACGATCTACGTCTTTAATAAGATATCCTATATTTTTCGTATTAAAAAAACGGCACATTACAATTAATAATAAATTATTAATATTTTAATAGCATTACCGTTAAAGATAGGATATTTTTATTACTAATTACTAAAATAAAAAATTGTTTATAAGGAACTAAATAATTTACCGTTTTAAATTTTAAGAACGAATATAACCTTATTCGAATCAAGTTAAAATATAAATAAAAAATAACTTTCAAAGCTAAATACGGATTATACGAATATTTAGTTATATTAATAAAACTTATAAACGTATTAACAACTTTTTAATAAATAAATAATTACGTATTCCGAAAATATCTAAATATCTTCGTTATATACCATCTGGACGATATTCTAATTTTTTCAAAATTAGAAAAAACATATATAAAATACGGTTATTAAATTCTTTAAACTTTATAAAACGCTAATTTATTAATTAACGCCAAAAAAAGTCAGTTTTACATATAAGAAATGGAATATTTAAGATATATTATTATCTTCGGATATATTAAAGTAAATCTGAAGAAAATTACAGCAGTTACCAAATAGCCTATACCTATTATTATTACAAAAATAGAGGCATTTATTAAATTCGTTAATTATTACCGAAAATTTATTAAATACTTTAATAAAATTATAACATTTTTATTTAATTTTACCAAAAAATAACCGAATTCTAGTAAATGACGGAAAACAAAAAAAACTTTTTAGCATATTAAGGATGTAATTATTAATAAACTAATATTAATTATATACAATCCAAAACGTCTAGTTAAACTAAAAACCGATTTGTTGGATTATATGTTAAATGCGGTAATCGAATATCGAAATAATTAAGAAATACTTTACCCGATTATTTCTTATTTTTATAAATTAAAAAAAGTAAAATTAAATTATACCATTTCCGATAAAAAGTTCATAATTATTATTAAGGTTTTTCGAGAATTTAGGTATATATTTTAAAAAAATCTCTATTAAATTAAAGTTTATACTAACCATAAAAATCTTACCCGTTTTATTATTACGCGCAAACTTACAAAACGATAATTACGCTATGCAAAAAAACTAGTAGAATACGATTTCGTTATCATTTATCGAAAAGGTTTTGAAAATAACAAAACAAACGCTTTTAACAAACGATTTAACTTAAAAAGAATTTGATTAAAATTAACTATAAAATCTTTAATACTATCTTAAAGGGATATTTAAAATTATGACAAATTGTAACAATTAAAACGATACCTCCCGATCTACATCAGAAAATACAACAATATAACAATAACTTACTTAACAATCAAAAAACTAATAAAATTTAGGTTCTAGAAAATTATCAACAAAGCTTAATATAAAATATATATTAACACCTACTTTATAAATATCTAAAAATTTACAAAACCTTAAAACGATTACAGCGTACTTATTACTTTCTTAAAATAAAAACAATAATACAAAAAATTAAACGAAAATGTAACGTTTGCGTTAAAGTTAAAACTTTACGGTATAAACCATACGGAAAATTGCAACCACTTTCAGTATTATAGCAACCATAAAACTTAATTATTATGAATGTTATTACCAAACTTCCCTAATCCGAAAATCCAGCAACAGGAATATACTACGACAACATTTTCGTAATCGTCGATGGATTTACGAAATCTTTTTATTTCCTATCTTATCACGAAAATATAAACGCAAAACAAATAATATATATATATTTTTAATATATGTTTAACGTATAAAAATTACTAACAGAAATAATCTTAAATAAAAAAACCACGTTTACTTTTAAGTTTTAACAGGGTTTTATAATACAAATCGGCCTAAATCATAAATTATCTAACGCGTTTAAACTTTAAATAAACGGATAAATAAAACGATTAAACTAAACTCTTAAAACCTACTTACGATATTATATGAATTATAAATAGAATAATTAGGTTAAAAAGTTACCAATAACTTAACTAACTTACAATATTAATTATTAGAAAAGCATTAAAATAACCTTAATAAACGCTAATTTTAGTTTTATATCAAAGGTTTATAAAAAAAATACGCAATAACGGTTTAATTAACATTAAAATTATTTTAACATTAAAACAACTTAAACAATTACACGCGAAAATAAAAACAAAACTTAAATTTATATATAATCAAATAATAAAATACTATAACTAAAAAAGTTAAAAAAACTAACCTTTTCGAAAAAGAACATAATTTACCTAACGATCAAAAACATCAAAACTAACCGTCCAAATCAAAAGCTTAATTTTAAATATATCTGCCTATATAAAATTACTAAGAAAATTTCAAAAAATAATTACGAATTAAAACTATTCTCGAAAGTTAAGCTCTATTTAATCTTTCATACTTCTTTAGTTAAGTTAATAACAAATACTATTAAAATCAATACAAAATAAAAAGATAAAACAAACGAAAATATACCGGTATACGAAATAAAAAAAATCCTAAACGTACGCAAAAAAAACGGATTTACTAAGTACTTAATTAAATGGAAAAACTACGCAAACTCCGAAAATATCTAAAAACTCGCCAAAAATCTTATAAACGCCCAGCACCTTTTAAAAAAATATTACTAACGACGCCGGAACTCGTTATAAGCGCACCTTAATTTACATTATCAAAATTAAAACAATCGGCGGTACCAATACCAAACTAACCGGTTAGGGTTACGGCCTATACTAACATAATTATTTTTATAAATAATCGTTCCCGCTTTTTTTTCCAAACGCTTAAATTCCTTTATCGCCTTTATATCTCTTATATTACAATGAAATATCTTAACTCCGCAACAGTAAAAAAGTTTCTTTTGTTTTTTTAAATAATTTAAACGCTTAAATAGCTTAATTAAGCGTTATTATATTTTCAACAATTCCTTTTTAACGATACGTTTTTTTGGTTCCAAACGATCTTTTTCGGTAATAAGTTTCCGATATTTAAATTCAGAAAGATTTAAAAAAATCATAAAAACCCCCGTATTTAATATAACATACATATTTCCCAAAACTATAATAAGCCTTATAAAATTTATTTTCGGACTTATAACAAAAACAAAAAATATCCGATAACAAAATAAAACCAAAACGGTTAATCCGTTTTAAAAAAAAAAGCGTTAATACGCTTACAAAAAAAGTATTTTTAATCTAACCAAATATATTAATTCACCCGAAAAACGTATCTAGCAATAAAAAAGATTACTTACTTAAAACCCGACAAACAAATAATTAATTTTAAAAGCAAAAAACTTAAAAAAAGGAAATCGTATTATAACCTAATAAAACTTAACTTTTTTAAAAACGGTCGAAATTTCGTAATAATAAAATCCGACAGTAAACCCAGGTTACGTAACTGGCTTAAAAAAGTTTAATAAGGTTTTATAAAAACTTAACGCTTAAACCGTTTCGGGCTTAAAGAAATTTAAACAATTTAATATAATAAAATAATCTTAAACCGTTCGGAACACTTTAAGCCAAAAATAAAATATATACGTTTATTATTTTCTATAATTTTAAATAATACCAACTTATAATATAACTTAATTATTTACATCATCTTTAATTATTTGTTATTACTAAAAGTAACTAATTTACTTATTATTACTTAATTTCCTACAGTACCATTGCTAATATAAACCTGTACGACTAGGTTTAATAATTAATTAACTAGCCCAGCTGTTATACAAATAATAATATTATTAACTTTTTTTAATCGAAAAATATAACCAAAATATTAATTATATTAAATATTATAACAAATATTATAACAAATATTAAAACTTTAGCTTTACTTTATATATTTATAATAAGCCTTTTTTAGATATTCTTATTCTAATTAATTAATAATATCTTAAACTATTAGTTTTGTCGAAAATGTTTTAATAAGGCTTTTGTAAAATATTATAAATACGCAGCCTAATTTAAAAAATGTTTTAAATTATAATAATACCGAAATAGAGTTTAACATTTGCTTTTATATAATTTATTTAATTAATATTGCAAAATATAAATAATTACTTAATTATTTACATTATTAACATTTTAACAATATTATTTAAAAGTTTTCACATTGTATAGAAAGCTTTTAATTACTGCTTTCTAAAACCGGAAATCATATATATTAATATATACATTTTACATTGTATGCAACTTTTCTTTACTATAAATCTAACCGTTACAATTAACCGTTCCTTTTTTAAATACTTTTATAATAAAACTTCCAAGTACTTCCGTTATGTTTGGTACAGCCGATATTCCAACTTAAAATCCATAATTTAAAAATCTAGATAATCATAATTAATACAAGTTACCGTAGAATTACTGCTGGCGGTAAAGGAAGGGCATGGAGATAGCGTAGCTGGCAAAAATGTTTTGTACCGTCCAGAACTTGTAAGGAGTTATCATAAGGATAACCAAAAGGAGCATATTTCCATTTTATAGTGCTAATCGCAAATATCTAGCTAGGTTATTAATGTGCTATTGTCGGATATAGGGGATGTCAGTTGCGTTGTTGTATTCAGCTAATTATGCCACTTCTCAGTACGCGTACAGCTTTTGTATGACCTAGCAACGGAACAATTATCCTCCGATCAAAGCGTAACTAATGTGCTTTAATATACCTACTAGTTAATACACCCCTTTAACGCCTTAAAGAATTCGGTGCGTTAATTGTCATACTTAATTACTCTTTAAAGCCACAGCTTTCCATTCAACCTTTCCTCCGGTAATTATATCCTCCTAATTAACCAATTTCTTATCAGAAATCGCTTTCAATATCCTCCTGCGGTAATCCAAAGCTTTTATAATATCCACTAATCCTAGTTGCTTTTTGAAGTATTTAAAGGTTTCTCGTAACAGGGCTTTAATTAATCTATTTATTAACATGTCGCTTATAAGCGTATAATCCACTTTAATCAGGCTTTTTTCTGTTACCTTTCGTAGCTAGTGGTTATATATATTTACGTACTGTAGCTTTATTTTTAAAAAGACGACGTCGGCGTTAATAAGCCGTATAATCTACTAATTGTTGTATTATATATTTAACGGTCCTGCATCCAGGCCAACTTTCAGCTTTTTTAACAACTTACGTAAAAGATAATAATTCCGTTTCGGTTATAGAAGTAATCATTATGTTTTATTTATTCGTACGTTATCTTATAACTTCCTTAATCAGCTTTATAACGTAAGCTTAGGAACTTTTTTAATCGAATGTATTATTTATAAAGGAAACGTCGTTTCAGGTATCCAAAAAATTCTCGTTACCCAATTATAACGCTAGTGTTTTAATGTTAACTAAGTATTATATAACGTAATTAGCTGCTTTATGGTATACGTTACTAGGGTTCTAATTAAATCGGGCAAGTTTAAATACTATAAAAGATATATTAAGTTACGTATAAACCGTAATATAAAGGATAAAACCGATTTTTTTTTTAGTATTTGTTAACAAAGCTTAAATGGGCCAGATTAGGATTCGGCAGTAACTCGGCGTTTGTTATAGGCGTTTTTAAAAAGCTATTTAGACTTTTTTTAAAGATTAAGTTAACCAATTTGTTTATAAAGTCGGATTAAGATAGCCAGATTTTTTTATCAAATCTATTTCTAATCATTTCGATACCTAGGAATTATTATAAATCTTTATCCCTTATAAGAATATACCGTTCCTATATTTACTAAATCAACCGATTAATAAGGGCTTGGTTTTTTTTGTTATATGCGGTAATAATATCGTCGATATAAAAAAAGAATAACACCGTTTAACGAATAAAGCAATAAAGTTTATAAGAAACGGGGTTAAGTTCTAAGTTTTTAAGCGTATTAGTAAAATCTTTCTGTTATAGCAACGGCGATTTTTTTAGGCCGTATAAAACCTTTCTAATTAGGAATATCCTGTTACGTTAAGGATATCCTAGAGGCATTTTTATGAAAACTTTATAAAGTAAATTCGCGTTAACGAAAGCGTTTACAGCGTTATATTGCTTAAGTTTTAAATCGAACTTAGCCGTAATAATTATCAAGGCTTTAAAAGACCTTCCGGTTAAGGTAAATACGTATATATCGCCATAGATAATAAGCTATTAATTACTTCGTATTACGAAACAGACCTTATATTTCTAAAGCCAGCTATGCTTATTAAACTTATAAACGTATATCTATATATAGCTTAGAACCTATTTCCCTTTAATAACGGATTAATTAATAATTTCCTAGAACTACATATTTTTGTAATTTTATAAATAGGTTTTTTCAACCTTTAAAAACAACTTCCCTAACGGGTATATATTTAGCTCTTTGTGGCTTTTCGGCAGTAGCAGCAGGTTTCGCCTATATATCCGGCCTTACGACCTAGGTAGCACTTTTACTTTTAACTTTATTTTTGGTATATTAAAACCTTTCCGATTAAGGTAACGCTAGCTTCGGGTTATTTTTTTTCTTAAGTTTCCGTAATTTACCGGCCGATTATCAATCGTATTAACAAAATGGGTTAATTATTTAACGTTAAACGCGGCCTTTTATATCTTGTAATCGTATCGATAACCATTTTTTCGATACGAAACATACGGAAAACTTACGTCTATAACCCGTAAAAGGCCATCGTTTTTTACCGTTATTTTGAGTTAAATAACGTAACAGAAACTTAAAGCTTTTTTTATTTCTTCTGTTAATGTAATAATTGTAACAATTATTAAGGTAAACGCTAACGGCGGTAATAATTTAAAGGACGAAAGTAATTAGAATATAACGGTTATATAAAGATAATTAATCCTTTACGAACAGGCTTATTTTCCTCTATTCCGTACATTATTTTAAACGCCTATATTACTTTAAAGCCATTCCTCCTACCTAGCCGGTAACTAAATTATTCCATTTAGGTCTTCATCTTTTATATATATAAGGTAGCCATAGGCTTAATCAAGTACGTGGACCTGTCGGAATAAGTTCTATAGCTTGTTTTTTAGATTTTTGATATTACCTAAAAAAATAGCCTTCTTGTTAAACTGTACGTTTCGAATAACAATGACCTTATTTGTTAACAGGTTCCAAATCTCGTAAATATTCGTTAATTAGTAACCGATAAAGAAACCTATCTACGCTTTAAGATTTAACTTTTAAAGCTTCTGTTTTTTTTCATAACAACGGTTATTATAACGTAAGCTATACAGCCGTAAGCTCGCAAATAGGCTTATTAGAACTTATAATTAAATATTAAAACGCTATCTTTATATATTAAATAAATATAGTAAACTTCGTATAAGGTTTGTTAGAAAAAAACGTATTTAAGGGTACGGTTATACAGGTATATTATAGCTTTAAAGATATATACGATTAAAAACGTAGGTAACTTAGCGCTATTTCGTATAATAATTACTTTCTTTTTAATTACATCTTTTAAACGTTCCGCACCCTCGTTCTGGGCCTAGGTATGCAGTATTAAGGGCTTAAGCCTAATATTTAAAAAAAGCAACTGGAAAATATTTCGAAATAAGTAATTTTTTAAAATTTCGTTATCGCATTTAATCACTTATAGAAAAACTTTATTTTAGTTCTTCAAAACGCTTAATAAATATCGGAACGCAATAATTAATATATCCTGCTTTCGGTTTTTAAAGTAAATATCCCAAATAAAACCTAAATATCTATTGGTAACGAACATAAGGTATCTGTACCTTTCAAAGTTTTTTTCGAAATTAATAAAGTTAATAGCTATTTTTTATTTTAATCGGAAAGTTCCTTTCCTAGGTTTACGGCATATTTGTCTCTTAACCTTCGCCTTACCACATACTTAATATTCGACAGTTATAAAACTTTTTAACCGGATTTTCTTAATATAAAATTACAACCAAGCTATTACTTTAAAACTTAAGTGCCCTAATTGCAAATACCACAAAATACCGTTACCGGTACGCGGCGGTTTCGGCGTTAATAAGTTAATATTTCGTTTATAAATAACCAAAATTACAGGAAATATAATTATGTTAATATTTTCGATAACAAATTAATTAAATTTATCTGTTAAAATAACCACAACTTCATTATATTTATCTTAAATACAGTTACTAATCCTTCGGTTATTCTATCAAATTTTTTTTTCGAAGCTGTCGATATAATACCAAATTGTAGGCGAATTACTTACAATAAGCCACGTTATATAGCCGCAACGTTTTCGTACCGCTAAACCTTTAAAATAGCATATTAATCTTTCCGTAACCTTTAATCGGGACGAAGTTATTATTTACGTATACCTTATTGCTTTATACGGTTAATTTAAAATTCAGGAATTTGTTAATAAAGTTAAAAACGTATATTATAAACATTAAATTTAAAATAAACGAATTCTATAAGAAATAAAACGATAAACTTATAGCGCCTTATTAATTAATAATTAAAAAGTTCGCCAGGATTTATTTTATTCTTTTTAAGAATTAATTTATGTCTTATATAATTATTTTATCCATAAATTTAGATATTTGGTTAATTTTTTCCTTTAAAAACTAATCGGAAATTATCCGATTTCGGACTAATCCCTTAATTATTTTGCTAGGTATAAATTCTGCTGGAGCTTTATTAAGGAATACATAATAACATTAAAAAAACCTGTATATCAGGCTTAGATACGCTTTATAACGTATACTCTAAGCATCTAATTCCTTGCGTTTTTACTTACTAGTACTTTTATCCGTATCAAAACCTCCTCGATTATTTCGTTTCGGTTTTTATCTAGAAAATCTACCTCGCGGTTAACGGTTAAAAAGTTTGTTATCTTTCTAATTAGGATTATCTTAATTAACAAAGTTTGCAAGAACTCCATAAAAAATCGGAAACGATATCTTTATATTTCGTAATATAAAAAAAGAATAAATCATAATTTAGTAATTCAGAAGATTAACCGTTATTTCTTAATAACTTATCGTTCTGTTACGGATTTTAACCTTTTTTATTATTTAAAAAATGGTTATTTAGGTTTTTATAACGGAAACTAAAGCTGTATATAAATCGTTAACCTATATAATTGTTATTTTCGTTTTTAAAACGCCATATCGCTATTTTTAAGTATTATCTCTTGCTATTTCATAATTTACTTGTTTAATTTCTTATTTAACTTCGCGGTTTATTTTAGCCTTTTTCGGTATTTTCGTTAGGTATTAATCAGAAGTTTGCTATCGTACATTTTGCCGGATTCGGCCATTTTGGCGTATTACTTCCGTAAATTCTTCCTTAAAAAAAACTTATTTTTTTAATCGTTAGAAATATAAACTCCAAAATTTATTTCGTAAAATCGTTAATATTTTTTCGAAAAATATAATACTTACGGTCCTTATAAATATATGCCGTAAAATCCTAATTATAAACTTATCTACCTTCAGTTATCATCTTAAAGATATTTATTAAGTACCTTATAAAGTCGATTTTTTCGGTAATTCCTTTTAAAAATAAAGAAAAAATAAAGTATTAATCCGCGTTATATAACAAATTCATTTCTTTAGATAAGATATTATATCGGGTTCTATAAGTTTAACAAGTTACGAAAATAACTAATTAGAATCGATAAAATCGTAAATATTAAACGCGTACGTTTTAAATTAAAATTCGCCCTTAAAACGGTCCCAATCCTTAAGTTCTTTGTAAATAACAGAAAATATAAACGATACGGTTGCCATTATTGTTATTAAAGTATATAAAAATAATTGTTATTGATATATAACCTATATCGTTTTAATAACAACTAATCAATTAATAATTACTTAAATTTAACAAATAAGATTCTTAATTGTCGGATATAAGGGATGTCAGTTGCGTTGTTGTATTCAGCTAATTATGCCACTTCTCAGTACGCGTACAGCTTTTGTATGGCCTAGCAACGGAACAATTATCCTCCGATCAGAGCGTAGCTCGTGTGCTTTAGCACACCTGCTAGCTAACAGCTATGACTTTCTCGTTGGATTTTCCCTACTTCGGCTCTAACGGTATCCAGCGGCAGAATGGGCAAGTTAACAGCCCGAGGACATTACCAGCTACTGCTCAAGCTTAACGAGGTGTCTACCGCCTCCTCGAAAAGACGATAGAACGACGTTGATGTCAACATCCCTGCTAAGTACGTCAAGGTAGAACCCGATTCCGGAAGCTTTTCCGGATAAAAAATTTATCTAACAATTATTTCGGATTTTACGAAGCTGATGCTTGGGCTTCCGCGGATTGAATTTTGAAGGACGATTTAAAATGATGATATGGCTGGAAGGTGTAGCAGCAGGTTTCAAGTATAATTAGTACTGGCGGTTATAAGTCTATAAGGTATAGGTAGCTATGTATGATAAACGTAGTTATTTACGTACTTTGTTAGGTTTACTAATGCGGATTATTATTATCGCCGAACTACCAAGTTGGCCGATCAATTTGTTAGTGGATTTCGGCCCCCTCCTCGGCGTCGCGAGCCGGTTCCATCAGTAGTACACAGTAAATTGCCTGCTGCATATTGTCACCGAATGCGTCGGGATGATTCTCAAGACAAATGCCAGCTGTAAAGTCGCTATTTGAACAGTAGGTTATAACTGTGCCTCCCCCTTTGGCCCAGAAGCGGCAACTCAAGGCAGACTTGCAAAGTGGAGTCCATCTCAAGCACCATCGTCTCAATCTCTCGCTCGCTAAGATCTATAGGCTATGCTAGCCTTTATTAGAGAAAGGTAATAAGTATAAAAGCCCAAAAGTAAGGCGCTTATTCCCATCCCTTCGCCCCTCCTATTAAATCACCTAGCTTCAGGGCAAATAGCTGTTAGTGATCTGCACACCCCATTTTCATCAGAAGGTACGACGGATCGGAGTATTAAATAAAACAAGGGATCTTCGAATTATCCGTTTATAAAACTACCGGCGTCCTTCTTTAACGGCGCAATATCCCCGCTCTCTCGTCATTAATTACCCTAATAACGACTTTAGAATCCTAAAACCATGGAACTCCTATTACAACACTGTCTCGTCGGCCTACTTATCTTCGATCCATTCAACAGCTTTCAACGGACTACCTCATCCAGCGGCGGGGGCTGACGCGGGGGGAAGGTAGCTTCCCAGGCGCTTTGGGCCTGGATCAGGAGGGCATCTTGATGCGCCTTGGCTGTGATCTGCAGCCCGAAAGGCCTGCCGTTGAAATCCAGGTAGCCAAGAGGCAACGACGCGACGGGGTATCCTGGAGCGTGGGTTGAGCACTTGTCAGTTTCATGAAATTAATTAAGGGGGAGACATTTGGGGAAGTCTTTCCGTCACTACTGGTAGGCACTAACCTGCTGTGCCGGAAATGCAGAACATGGGGCCATCGCCAGGGCCCATGATGATATCAACCTCATTCTCTTCGAGGATTTTGTCGATCCCTTGCTTACCGCACCGGTTGCGGGCGAAACTGATCAGTTTGTGGTACTCCTCGTCTGACATCTTGGCGGTTAGGGCTCTGATGAAGCCAGCTTGGTTGTCGGCGCCTGTAATTAGAGAGCAATGGTGAGTTTTCGTCTTGTTTTGAAGATTATTAATAACTTTGGGGGGGGGTATACTAGATGGAAGCTCCTGTTCCGCATGCTCCTCGTTGAATTTGATGATGTCTTCAAGTGTCCGGACTTTAGAGTCATCGACACTCGCCAGGTAGTCTTCTAGAAGAGTCTTGAAGGTCGAGTCTAAGTGAGGGGTAAGTAATTAGTAGGGGTAGAAATAAATGAGCGACAGGCCGTGGAGACTTACGGAAAGCGTCCCAGATGTCCCTTTACCGTGTTCAGTGGACTCGTCCGTCGACGGCAGTGTCACGGGTTTCACCACCTTAACGACGGACGCAAACTTCTCGTACGCTGCCTTCCATTTTCGGAACTAGAAACCATTATCAGCGGCATGGTATGCATCGAGAGAAGGCATTCGTATCATTTGCTCGGACGCCTGCTTCTCGTACTTGACGATCTTGGTCGGAAACAGCCAGTTGTCGGGCTCCAAGTCACCAATCCGGATATCACCCCATTTCCCAGTGACAGCACTTTTGTATCCACCTTCGGGAACTATCGTCTTGCTCGGGTCTACAATAGCGTCAAGGACGTTTGCGAGGTCGAGGACTGACTTGGTCATTGGACCTGCCGAGTCGGCTTCCAGCGTGACGGGAATGATCCCCCCCTGCGGAACGATCTTGAGGGTAGGCTTAATAGTGTATAAGGCAGACCTGTCGCTCGGCATAATGAGCGACCCCATTGTTTCGGTGCCGATGGAAACGGGCGAAAATCCGGCGGCGACAGAGACAGCGGAACCGGAGGAGGAGCCGCCGGGGTTCTACGCGTCGTATCAGTACCAAGCCCCATACACTCCCAAAGCATGTTGATAGTTACGCTGTGACCACCGCCTGAATCATCTTTACGGAAGTCGCCCCGGACGTATGCAGATTGCGTCTGGCCCCCTACGGCAGACCACCCCGAGTCGGCAAAGTCGGACCTGTACCACGCCCATTCCTATGGAGAGGTTAGAAGGATGTTGTGAGCGAACTTTGGTAGGACGGCCGGAGCTAACCGATAAGTTTGGTTTGCCCAAAATGATGGCACCGGCGGCGAAAAGCTTGGGCAAACACAATTAGGCAGGCATCGCAATCTGCTTGGGAAATGGTGCTTGCTTACGCCTTCGATAATGGCGGCATTTTGTCTTGGCTTGGAGCCAACCAGCGCAAGACTTCCACATGTAGTTGGTAGGCCCAGGTCCGGAACGGTGGTGATGTTGTCCTTGACGAGGATGGGGATGCCGTGAAGCGGGCCACGGACACTGCCTTTGGCACGCTCGACATCGAGCTCGCCAGCTGTCTTGGCTAGGATATGTTCGGGGTAACGGCAATGACAGCCTTGAGGTAGCCATCGTACCGCGCAATCTGGTCCAGATAAAGCTTGACAAGCTGCTGGCTAGTGATGGAGTGGTTGGCAAGCCTGGCCTGGAGCTCGGATGCCGTCGCGGTGAGGAGGTTGATGTCGGCAGTCATGGTGGGATCCGAAGACAAGACTGCCTGGTGCCGAAGGGAAGCGCTCCCGGGCGACAGCAGAGCCGAAAACCGTGAAAAGAAGAGCGAGACCCGGCGAAACCGCATTTGCACTGTCGCCGTACTAGTGAAGGAGCGATTCGCTGAAAGCAAGGCGGGGGGGACAGGAACTTGAAGCGGGAGGGCATGAAGCGGGAGGCCCTGGCGATTAAACGGATTTGGGTTGTCTGCCGCCTGCAGCGGAAAACGCCGAACCCCTCTCTCCCAAACCGATCACCGCGGGACCGCACAGCCATGGGAGCTCTTTTTGCCTTGAAAACATGGATTCACGAGTTGTCCCAGGTCAATGGGTGCATAATTAGTAGTCAGAAACCGACGAGGCATACTCAGATCATATGTCGCTCCTACTGTCCGGGTACAGCAGGTACGATTACATGCCTAAGACTTGTAGAACATATATGGAGAGGAGGTTGTAGTTTATAGCTTGTTAGGAAGACTAGGTTACCTCATGCATCTAGCTTCGAAGAAACGGCCGATCTATTTAGCTTAAGATGCGTCACTACAGCTCAGCACTCCCAGAAGCAGCTAGGTTTGCAATGTGCCGTGCTACGACGTACTGTCCCGGATTGCTTTGGGCCTGTGTGCCGAGCTGCCTCGCCTTCTCCCGCATTGCCTCAGCGGTCTCGCTTTTATCAACAACTTCAACCAGTGCATCACGAAGACATTCGGCTGTCCAGTATGGGCTCGTTTTCCGACATCCCCAGATACCCACGCCGATATCTTCCACAAGCTGCGCAAAATTATACAGGTCCATCCATTGGGGTAGGACTACTTGGGGTACTCCGGCCCTGTTAATTATTAGTTAGTTTTCAAGATGGAGTGTAAAGGGGAGGGTGGTAGCGGGGGACAAAGGAATAGGGTTCAAATTATAGGATTGTTATCCCAACCTACCATATAGCCTCATGATAACAGCCTGCACCACCGTGGTGAACCGACGCGATAATATGCCCAGTCTTCAGGAGTGATGTGGGATCAGCGGTCAACCACGGCTCCATCTTTACGCGGCCACTCTCGAGGAAAGGGCGCAGTGGAGCGGAAAATTCGTCATTATACGACTTCCCGGAGGTATCGTAACCAGAGACGCCTTCTCCTTCCTTCCGAAACTTCCACAGTACCTGCAAATCTGTTCTCTCAAGAACTTGAGCAAGAGCCTGTGACATGGCTGCTGCCTGAGGCTCAACCCACGTAAACCCGCTACCGAGGTTAATTAATATAGTCGGCGCACGGGCGAGCCATTCGACTAAGATCGGGTCCTGTTCTGCCGCAGTGGCGAGAGAGAGCGGCATTGGCCCAACACACGTAACATTCCGTGGGATTACTTTAACAGGCCGTGAAGCTCCGGGCATCGTCTGAGAAAACCAGGGCACGTCTGGACGATGGAGAGTATAGAAGTTGATCGGGTCTGTAAGACCCTTCGATTTGAGGAATTCCTGCTTCGCTTTAATTTCAGGCATTCGAAGACCAGCGGAAAAAAACCGGAAGGTTAAATAGATATTCTCCGGTATTCTGCTCCAAGGGATGGGGTATGGGATGCCGGAACCAAAACTGTGCGTAATTAGCCCATATTTAGACTTGGTCAAGAAGTAATACGGCTCCACGCCAATGTGGGTTAAAGGTACGAAGACATAGGGTCCTTACACAGGATACTTCCAGAATATGCTGCCCCACGGTTGCTCCATGGGGAAATTATCAAGTAAGGTATTCGGCGATATAAAAGCGTGAAGGCGGTTCCGATCCCGTGTCGCATCAATCGCCGGCCGAAATATCGTATCTAATACAGTAAGGGCGGGATCTACTTCGTCTATGATGTCTCCTATCTCCTGATAGAGCGTGAAATGATCCTCCCCAGTCCAAGGGGAAATGTACAACTGTAAGTCTGTAGTTATCTGGTGGATGCCATCTAGGCCTGGTGGGTGCACTGTATTGGCCATAGTTTTACCGGACATAATTATGGCACGGGCCAATGCCAGGTCGGAAGGGAGCCGGTGCAACACGATGCCTTGTGTGTGCGGCGCCTTCTTACGGGCGTATGCGGAGATGCGCTCAAGTCTGGGAGCAATAGGCGCAAAGGAGGCGAAGTGTATGCGGACCTGAGGATGCCGTTCCAATAAGGCGTGTGCCGTTGCTACAAACACATTGGAGAGCCCCGGCTCACTGTTGACTAGAAACAGGACAGTATTGTTGCGGCCTATGACTGGAGGCGGCCGTGGAGATGGCATCATTCGGCGAGAAAGAAGCAGTGCCACTATTGCGGCTAATACAGAGCCGGCGAACATTAATCGTCTCCACATTATTCAGGAAGGTTCGTGAAAGCTTCTATGAAAGTCACTGTAAGCGTTACTGCTCTGAGGGAACTAAGTTCAAAATGCACTTGGAGAAGACGGAGATTTCAGGAAACGGTTGTAACGCATAAAACAAAGAATGGGAGATCCTGGGGTTGACAGGACACGCTTTAGGAGCTCAGCTTATGCCCTCGTTTTAACGTAGTGAGCTTGCGAACGAAGTGGAAGGAATAAAGCCACCCTTATTGTGTCGTTCGTCCATTCGCTCCCTTAGAAACCGATTTCTAATGGGAATTTTAGCACGTCCTAATTAGGAAATAAACGTAAGCTCACCACGCGGCCGGTGCGTATGGGTCTATCTCTAAGACCCCTGCCAATTTGTATGGCCCGTGCGAGATATGGTAATGCCCTGAAGCCCTGGATAGCGGATATACACCGGTACCAAACCGCTGAGACCATGTAGCGCTAACGCCGCGGTTTATATTTTCACACACATAAACTGTACGAGAGGCTGCTCGACGCCTTTGGCACACTCCACTTGCTCCCAAGTGCTGCTGGTGCATTGGATTGCTCGGGTTGTGCGCCTCAGCTTCGAGGGCGTCGCAACACAATAGCCCTTGTGCCTTAATGTGTTAGCCACGTTTGACGGTGAGGTCAACGGCTTCCAGAGCTTCAAGGCCCCAGGGCATTACCACGTCTTGTATGGAGACGCACGAGCGGAATAGTGCGCTTACCTTTACTTTTCCAATCAGAGTCGTACTAAAATTTCCTATTAGGAAATCGCTTTCATAAGGAAAAAAAAAAAAACAATTTCGACACAATAGCCATCGTACTAAGCTCTCAAGCTCACTAGGTCACGAGGGCATACACACTGGAGCCAAAACACCAACATGCGAGGCTGAAGCTGGATATATGCAGGATGTCGATGGAGGAAACATTCCCCCCGCCGTCACCCCGATTCTACAAATACCCTATGCATGGCTCTAACCGCGACAAGGAGCTTAGTGCCATGGGTTGGATGAGCTGCCTGAATGACTGCATAGGTCGATGCCAATACTCGGACGTCGGATATGCCAATGGGATCGTGGGGCTATACAGGTAATTCCGTTTCTTTGTTGATCATTCTGCCTACGACGTTAAATGAGTCGGCATGATCCGATCATGATTTAACTCGGTTACTTAGTACTGCGCACCAAGTACTCCGACGAGGCTGATGCAATATGGCCGACGGCGTTGGAAAAGCTGAGGCGCTGGGTGACCCGGTACTTCATCCACGAGAACCGCTTAATTAATAACAAGCCCGACAGCTCGATCAACAAACAACTTGCGCGTCACTTTATCCTCGAGCTCTTTTAGGAACCAAATCCGGAGAAGTTGACGCTCCATGATCTCGTAAAGGCCAACCAGGATGACATCAAGTCGCTTACCAATGTTTTTGAGAGTTGGATTCAAATTGCCGTCGGCAAGGTCGACTTTGATCCTGCCGACAACCCCAGGTTCTGCAACTTCCTCATCATTGACGAGGGATCTCTTCGCCCGCTCGTCGCTCTCCCCGACGAAACACCGTCGTTGGAACTGGTGCCTCGGGAAGAAAGACGTGTAGGTCCGCCTATCTGATCTGCTAGCTCCTTTTCTAAATACATGCATGGAGAGGCCCGGTCTAAACTCTGGGCCCACGCGTACGTCTGGTTAGTCGACTCGCCTGTCGTAAGGCGCTTTCAGGGTGTCAATGATGCCCACAATTACAATGGGTTAATGAAACTGAACCCTTCCGACCTACCAGCTGCCTGGTTCGAAAGGGTCGCCAGGTTTGAGGATGAAGCTTGGATCTTTGGACGCCGGGAGATCCCCGAAGGATCAAGCGACTTGTGGTATCGTCAGCGTTGAGAGTCTGGACAGACGTCCGGCCAGGGTAAGATGTCGCCATAGTTGTGGTCAGGAGGTGACCTCGGATCGCAAGAAAAAGGTGGAGAGTTTAGGCAATCCACTAGGCCTAACCTCGTAGCAGATATGCCTCAGTGGATAATCATAATATCTCGCGCCGCTATGGAATATGGAACGGGCGCCGCTTCTACTATATTCTACCGCTTGCGCTTGCATAAGTACAAAACTGTTAAATCCACGACAAGATAATCGCCAGTTTCGAAACTTCTCGGCTAGCCAGAAACCGGCGGCTTATCCCATTCCCACCCGCCCCTACCCACCCCAAAGGATCAAGACAACTCGTATAAGACCCATGCGGGCCACGTTCTCCCGCGAGAACAGGATATATCTAAGTACAATGAATTGAAGAATTCACGAAAGCGGCGGGAAGAAATATTTCGTGCCGATATCTGGGAGAGTATTGTAAGCATTGACCAAGTTCTGCCGAATACTCATGTCCCTAGCACTAGTGATGATGCCAAGTATGTTCAAATTGGCAAGCCATTGTTCGCCAAAATCGCTAACTCTGTCTTTGGTCGACTCGAGAACCGTTTTGATCCGGGCGCCGATGTGCTACAATGTGTAAGGGCTCTGTCCGCCGTGTGTTCACTCGTAGTGTCGCTCTGCCTCACGGAGAAGCTCTCGGATCTTGGTGATCGTCTTGAGGTGATCGTGTGGCTTCGTCTTTTGGTGCCACCCGTAGACGCTCAGAACCTGTATGGGGCAGGAGAGTCAGTTCCATCCGCTTCCATCTAGTGTTTGCCTTTCTAGAAGACCACCTACGTTCCTGACCTTGACCAGGGCCTCATGTGGGCGTGACCCATGAGTCAAGTTCTTCGTCTCTCTCGGGGGCCACTGGCTCCTCTCATATGGACCAGAGCTGGGAGTTGTCAGTCGTCGGGCTTCGGCACAAAAACATTGGGGTCGTAGTAGTTCTCTCACCTTCTCCTTGATAAGATTCATGTCTTTGATTAACAACATCATGATGTCGAAGTTCGAGTTGCTCCCAAGCGCATGCATCATGCGCTGTTCGATGGTTAAGTCCGATGCATCCCTTTGCTGCAAGGAAACAGTAAAGAAATCGTCCGGCACACGACAGTGAGTGTCGCCGATGTCGGCGGCAAGCCGTCCCACGAGCGCATCGTCACCTCAGAGAGGAAACGTCTCGTTCGAAGAAGTGGTCATCTGCAAAGCGGTACCAGGGGCTGGGAATGTGCCAGGAGTTATCTCTGAGGCGAACATACTGCCAAATCTAGACAATATCTGGCCGTTCGGTAGTATATCGGTGGTGATGGGGTCGAAGTTGGCACAAGCTAGACCGTACGTATAAGCTTTGGCGAATTATACCACTCCCGGACCGTGTCCAGATTGCTGGGTGTAGCATACTACGTAAATGAGCGAGACAGGTGTCAGCCCCTGAGCCGCGAACAAAGATTGATCTCTATCACGCGAGGGATTCAAAGCTTACATCTGGCGCTTCCCAAGGAAGATACATCTTAGCACTTGAAGTGGGATCGACAGCCACCAGTCGTAAACCTTCGCGGCCCTTTTCTGGAGGCTACTACCCCCGCCTTTGCTGAAATTGATGCACTCGGTGTCAGTAACGCTGCAGCAGTCGGGTCTGACACACGCGCAGCTTGCTGTGCAGGAGCCCGAGCCGCCATCATCACCACCGTCGCCCGAGATGATGGCCTGAAAGACGGGCAAGTTGCAGGTGATATATCGTGGCCATTGTCTGGTATCGTACATCAGGTACGTCTCGTACCCGGTGCCCATCTGACATTCGTAAATGCTGGCGTATGTGAGGCTATTGAAGCGCGGGACCACCGTGTCGTTCCATATGACCTGGGTGGACACTCGCGGCTTACCTATGAAGAGTTCCTCGATCATTCTCTCCACCAAAGTCTCGGTAAGGAAGCTCACGAGGCCGGCGCCTAGTTGGCGTCTGGCCTGGGTGCCTATGAGATCGTGACCATTGGTAAGATCCAACCCAACATCAAAGAACACGCAATAGTCTGACTTACCGTTGCCAGCGGCGGTACTCTCCCAGTCTAAGGTTGACGAGTCAATCCGCTTTCGAACGGGAATTCCAACAAAGATGTTGCTGAAGCAGACGGGGCTCAGAACAAATGCTGCAGAGAGAGAGAGGAGAATTAAGCGATCATGAAGAGTTACGCACTATGCCACATTGAAGACGAAGCAGATGAACCAACTTTAAACAGTCACTGAACTGGTCATTCTCAGAGTTTTCATAACAAGTCGAGTACGTCTTGTAGTTCGCCTTGCCGCATCTCGCCTTCGCTCCTCTGCCTGAGCATCCCGCATGCTCCATGGCCACAAGTGCAAGACCGCCAGAGCATGTCGGAGGTACAGAACTTCAAGCCCCTGTCTATGTTCTTCCACTATTACACTCGAGAATTAGTATATTACCTGCTTTGGCCAGGGTACTGGAGGAAAGGCTGTCTGGATAAAGTCAGGGGCAGGATGTGGTCACTCAGATCCCTCATACCCTGCCACTCGCAATTCGTCCACTTCCTGTCGGGCTCGGACTCGAGCTGATTACAGCAGTGCTTGTTCTTCTTCGCGTCTTCGCGCGGGGGGGGGGGGGGGGGGGGGGGGGGGGGGGGGGGGGGGGGGGGGGGGGGGGGGGGGGGGGGGGGGGGGGGGGGGGGGGGGGG
>QJOB01000126.1:50810-141939 GCA_004155035.1 Monosporascus sp. 5C6A | reverse complement strand
CCCCCCCCCCCCCCCCCCCTCCCTCTTCGTACCAGCCTCCCCAGCAGGTGGCGTCACCGCTGCCGTCGCCTGAAAATGCTGCCACATCTGCGCTGCACATCGCCTTGACGCAGGAAGGCCAGCTGCTGCTTGGGGAGTGCCCGGACCAGTCGCACTGCGAGTTCAACGCCATGTTGTCTGTTTCGTTGTGCATCAGGCGGCCTGAAAGCTGCTGATCGGCGAGAACAGCGAAGGTCATGTGGCAGTACTCATGGTTGCTGCCAATTCCCTTTGTCCCTGCTGGGCAGGACCCGACGTCTGGTGAAAAGTCAATGTAAAGGACGTTTAGTATTTGCGTAGATCATGAAACGTACTGTCACAGTTGCCATTGTTATGTGAATATTACCCACATTTGAGTACAGGGGTATTTGGCAGGCAGCATAGCTTGCTGTAAAAGAGAGTTAATGTCAACGAAGGGTTCCGGAAAAGAGAAAGTATCAAGGATAGAAACTACCTTAGGCTTACTGTGAGCCACCCCCATCATATCCTGCTCCATTGACCATGAACTCGTCGTCCTGGCGTCGCCATCCTTTCTCGTCATACGGACCCAGTCCTCCGGGCAGTTCTCATCACAGTTCGTCCATCTACACTGCAGATGAGTCGTCTCATCTTTCACAATTCCGCTTTCGATAGTCTAATCGGCCAGGCAGTAAAAGTCCTCAGGGCCACACGCGATAGAGCCAAGGAGTACTTAGCATCCTTCGTATCATGCGATATTGCCCACACCATAACCCCGCCGAGGAATTCGCTGCGCAGAATCAGCCTTCATCTGCACTGTCTCCTCATCGCCATATGTCAGCCAGTTATTTCCGCCCCACGTCAGGACCTTGACACTGCGTCTTATTCAGCACTGGTTTCAAGTTCTGCTCAGCTACCAGGCCGTCAATCTCCGGGTTCAGTAGTGCGCCTCCCTTGGCACTACATTCCTGTGCGGCCGTCCCCGACTCGAATCTATAGCCTGGTCCAAGACAGGCGGAGCTGGTAGCCATGGAACCGCGGCCGCAAAGGCGAGACCTAGCGTCGATGTTATTACGCCAGAGAAGGTCTGACCCATCTTTGATCTCCGTGAGGTTAGCATGCGAGTTGTGGATCGGCCCTACCCGGGCGTTACGTTTATTCCACACGCCTTGGAAATCGTATGTCTTCATGTTGAAGAAATCGACGTGAGGTACAAGATTCTTGAGGTCGAAGTGTTGAAGGTACTCTAGAAGAGAGTTAGACCCAATGCAGACTGATGACAGGAGATAGAGAAACAAGAGTGGCAAGCGAGCTATTCAAAGGAGACTCACAGAGAAAGGTCGGCTGCGTAATGCTGACCTCATAGTTCTTCACAGCCTGTTTGAGGTTCTTCATGAAACTTGGGAAATTTGGCAAAGTCTTCTCTGCGGCTGCTCTCATATCATCGATTTCAGGATACTCCCAGTCCAGGTCAACATCTTTCTCCGCAGCGGGTGCCAGCTCGAAAGTCGTGGGGTTAATGCTGCAAAAGCGGAGCTGATATGGGAGCAGAGGTCGAAGCAATGCAATCCACGCCACGAAGCATCCCCGTGGAGTGGGTTGACGTCCATCCACCACCATACAAAAATATATGGATGGAACTGGCGATTTTCCCATATGGATGGCCATCAGTGGATATCCGTGGACCACTTTGGGTATCTTGAGGAACGTTCTTGGGGTTGAAGTAGGTGTTATTTCTGTATGTATGGATCGCGAAACGCGTAAATCGTCCGATTCGAAGCCTTGCATTACTTCGCAAGTTAGTAACAGCTACATTAATTTCTTAATAAATCACTAGCAGAATGATGTAGAAGGTACCGAGCTAGCAGGGGCTGGGCTAGCAGGGGCTGGGCTAAAAATGGAAGCTATTGCATGGGTATTAAATTGTTAGAGTATTGCTCTTGCGAAGAACCGTGCGTTGCTTCGGAAGATCAAAAATACATCGGAAGCGCACCTAAAATGTATGGGCCCCTGATGTTGCGCCTAATAACCCTGTTGCCTCGTTAAGTAGCCTCACTAACAGCTCCATACTTTAACCCATCCGATTTCAGTTGCACCCTCGAAATAAAGCCAAATAAAATCGAAAAAAAAATGGACTTTACCGTTGGATTGCCCCGATCGAGGGCTTCATGATGATATCACTCTTATTATCGTAACTGTTATGTGTTGTTAAAAGAGCCAAGTTGTTGTGAAGTTGACATGTTTTGTATTTTGAAAACCGAATGAGAATGATATGTTTGTTGATACGTAACTCATATCTGACGACACAGATGTCTCCTTAGGTTAAGCCCGGTATTAAAATGACCGCAAAAAATCAAGGATTCTAAATATACCCCTTTTATTATCAGGCGACAAGTGTGTCTAAAGTTATGAGGGAGTGATGGGTTGAGATGTCAGGCGTTTCCGGGTAGATGGGACCCTTCATGTGGCGGTGTGGACAGCCACCTGTTAGTATCACCACTTATACAACTAGGCTTCACTAACAGCGGGACCTACACCGCCACAAGGACCACTTATTATGGACACGATGTCCATCCACGAGAGCTTCAAATGGATGGACGTCCATTTCAGGAAGGGCTAAATGGGTGGCGTGGGCTTGGCAATTGCGCAATCCACTTTGCAATCCGTGGACTTCGGTGGAATTGCTTCGACCTCTGTATGGGAGTATATACCACGGAGGATCTGCTCCAGGTAGAAGCGGTTGCACGCCCAGAGCGTCGACCAGCTCTCATAGTAACCCACCACACGCTTGGAGCGGCTGCTTTTTTCGACGGCACAGCTCGGTCGGTCCACGTTCTTGTTGCCAAAATATAATGACGTTGTCCCGCAGAAGCCATATTTGGAGCAGCAGACCTATATGGACATGTTAGTAGGAGCCTAACTTCACTGAGGAGAAGAGCCACACGACGTTCAGGGAGCAGGCCGACTTGAGCACGTAGTCTTTGCTATAGCCGCCTGGGTCGCAGCCGCCTTTGCGTTCGCAGTTGTTAACGCAAACCTATATTTTTGGCTGTATCCCTCACTGACCAATCAGCATTAATGACAACATCACAGCGCCCAAGAAAGCCCACATTTAGTATGGCAGGTGATCTTGCTAAATATAAGTAAATTCAAGAAGAAACAATATAAAGCCGGTTAACCTCCATGGCGTGCCAAGCCACTTGGATAGGAATATACAGAAGGGTTGGTTTGGTTATATATGTTGATAATATGTAGTGTGGAAGCCGAACAATAATATCACTGTAGGAATTTGGGACGCAAGGTGAGACTGCACTAAAGCGATGAGGCTGCCCTCGAAGGATTTGGACGTAAAACCGTGTGTGGTAGGCTCAATTTAGAATGATGGAAATCTCAAGGTCTGTTGTAGTGTACACTCAGCTATATTGAAGCTATGGACTTCGGTTAACAAAGAGAAAATGCAGGGCTATATATAGTAGTGAATAACTGCATTTTTTAGCAGATTATTTATTAATTAATATATTATCCTTATAATTGACTAAATGGTTCATAATAAAAAGCTGTAAAAGGATTAGAGAATTAAACAGGCTTTTTATCGTCTAAGCCACCTCGAATAGGGGGTGCGGACCCACTTATCCGGAGGAAACCTCCGGATTCGTAGAATTACCTAGTTCCGGCCAGGAGTTTGATACTCAGGCTCTAATCTCTAGTGGAAAGCTTTAATTTATTTTAAAGGAGCGCTAAAAGATCGTATCGAAGATATTAAACCTTTTCAGAGACTTTCTTAGTTTCCTTTTTAACATCATGACCGTCTGGACTTTTTATTGATTTTCCCATACGAGAGAACTTTGTTATATATCCGATATGTTTCCAGACCTGTATATAGCACGGCTAATATCACTTATCCAGAAAATCAAAGTTCATGTCCATGCCTCTCTTCTAGTGCGGCGTCTCGTATTCTTGACCCTGCCCGAGTTCATATGCGTATAGGAGGCAAGGACATTCGGATCCATCGTAGCGTAAGCATTATCGGATAAGAAGCTAAACATTTGTTAGCCGGTGTTAGCAATAGAAGGTCCAGCTAACCAACCTCTGCAAACTCAACAGCTCATGGAGCCCGGTATTATCGCCTGCTGACTTATGGTTTCTGCAAAACGCAGTACCGCCCGTCCTCTTCAGCCTGCATCTCGGCCGAATGCATTTGTGCTCAATACAATATGAGCTGCCCGTTTCGGTCTGCTTAGTGCAGCTCTGAGCGGCTTGGCAGGAGTGATCGAAGCAGTATGCACCTTCTTGCTGCCGTGGAAAGCCGCCTACACGCCCGAGTTAGGTATGGAAAGTGATAGAGAATATAATGAGCATGAACGTATTGCACTCACATCCCGTTTCTCCGCAGGTATGTTCTTCACAGTAATTACTGCGTTGCCACCGAGGATTCAGGCATTGTGCAGATTTCCAGGAACAGGAGTGGTGCTTGCACAGACTGTTCTTGGCTAAGCTTACATTGGAACAGTCCGGCTTCTTGCACAGGTGATTGACGCAGAATTGAGACCCTAGCCGCTCTCCGGTACAACTGGAGTCCCACGTGCAGGCATGGTCGGTGCAGAGTCCGCGTTTCCCTTTGGACTTGTTGTTGCAATCTTCGAATGGGCATGTATGGTGCTCACAATATGGCTTGGTCGGTCCTTGACGCCCGTTCTGGCAGCCCTGTTCCCAAGCGCATACATGGTACTCACAAAAGCCGTTCTTTCCCGCTCTCTTATAACAGTTGCCGAATGCGCAAGAATGCTGAGAGCACAACCGGCCGCCTTGCACTGGGCCAGCTGTGCAGTTCCTCTGTACACACACATGCTTCGCGCAATAAGAGCTGTCCTCCATGCAGACATCTCGACATTGTGCTCTACTACATCGATGCTGATCGCATGAGAGCGAGTCCTGCGACCTCGGCAAACCACAGCCATTTGAGTAGGAGCAAAGGTGGTCACGGCAGTATATACTGTCGCGCTCCACATGACCGCGGCACCCTATCTGAAAACAGGTATGAGCCTCGCAAAAGGGGTGTTCGAAACCGGGATGGGTATCGTCCGCCGACCACATTCGAGACTTCTGACACCCTTGGAATGGACACTGGTGTTCTGTACAATAAGTATATCGCGATACTCGCTGAAGGCAGCCATCTTTGATGCAGGTGTGGTCTACACAAAAATTCCCGACTGCAACGTCAGTCTCAATGACTTTCTCATCACAGTGCCGGTTGTCGCAAACATGATTACGACAATACCCATAAAGTTTTGATGCAGCACCGGAACACCCCGACCATTGGCAGATGTGTCTCTCGCACCGTTCTGACCCGGGCATTCTCCCACGGTGACATTTTGCTTTGCTGCACTTGTGGCGATCACAAAAGCTGCTCTTGACGCCGGCGCCGACGGCTCTGTGGCACGACTGACATTTATGACTGGTACAATATCTGGAGCCGTCCGCATTACCCTTATCGCAGCCGTCATAGCGGCATTCGTGCTCGGAACAGAGGGACTCTCCATTCCGTCGATTCGCGCAGTCGCCTATAGCGCACTTGTGCTTGCGACAATATATACTCGCCCCCACCACCGGTCTATAGCAGAAGAGACTCGACTGGCAGCGGGAACTAGACGTCGTGCGTCGCGCTTGAGTGGTTCTACCGGAAGCCGGAGGGATGCCGGCCGGTGGGTTCCTGGAGACGGACTCCGCGAATTCGGTATACGCTGGTGGGGGCGTTCCGGACCGCCTCAGGCGACGGAAGGTCGACGAAGAGCGTAATTGAGACATTTGCAGTCGGGCTTAAGATCCAAGATCCATCGCGCCTAACGTCGAGAGTTGGGTTCCCCGCCCGCGCAACAAGTGCGACAGATGCAAAATGCTGCAGTTTATGATTGAGCACAAGGGAGAATCCTGAATGTGCACTTTTCTGCCCCAAATCGAGGTGGCTGGTAAAGCGCGTATTGATACGCTGAGCGATCCCTAACACCGCGCGCTTCGGCGGGGTCATAGCGGCCGGTGAACCAGCCACTCGCATTCGATCTTTATAACATTGGGGCCTGCTGTCGACGGGGCAACCTGCGACGTCATGCAGATTGAATCGTATGTAAGATCATGTAATTATATTTTACAGTTTCGTAACCTGGGTAACTTTTTCTCCCGGAGGCTGCGGCGGCTGGAATCGAAACTTGGCTCTTATTCGAACATCTGGGCTCCAGAGCTAATAGGTACAGCTAGGTGTTTCTGTTAGGCTAGTTCTACCGAACAACGATAGAGTGGACTGTCCTGCCACTATGGAGCTTAAGAACTCTCACCCTGCAACGCCGCCCACGGCTTTGACCTCACTTCAGACCATGATGAACTCTCTCCTCTCAGTACTCGCATGAGCGGCGCGAGGCCCACGGAGCCCATGCTGGTAATGAAGAATCGCTTCCGTAACAAGCGACGCTCATCCTCAAGGCCTATATTTCATATGTTGAATCAGCCCCATTGGTGTCAGATGCCAAGGTGAGAACCCCTCTCCTGGGGCCCAGCGGTCAATCAGCGGAGGGTCTGGTTCTGTATATATAGGGGGGTCACCTCCGAAATACTACGGGAGATAGGCATAAATAGCCATCTGTTTACTACCTACAATGCAAACTACCTGTTAAGGCGCTCCTTTTGCCTTTCACTCTGTACTTCATCATTTCCTCTGACAATTGGCCTCTCCTTTCTCCCCAACCTCCGCCTGCTGTCACTTTCAACCACATAATCATGATCATCCTACGTCGCGCAGGATGTCTAAGAAGTCATGCACTATTGCTTCTGAACCTCTTGTTCCGGAACTTTGCTGCTGCGGACTTCCATCCACCTATAACATCCATAGGGGCAGAGAGGCTCAGATTGGGAACCAAGGAAAGAGACCGTTGAACCGTTTTGGTGGGGCCCAGCCAATGGAAAGCCTTAAGGCAGACCCCCCACCAACGAGCCACCCCCCAACGCGCCGCCATTTTCCCATACAAATCGCCAAAATCACTACATTTGACAACAGTTTAAAATTCGAATAAAATTCAGAAAAATAAACGGTTTTCGGGACTAATACTAACATTAAACCTTTTATATAATAAAGATGGTCAGAAAATTTCCATAATTACGTAATAATTTCTTTAATTTTGATATATTAATTAAGTTGTCTAATATATATCTTTAACCTGTTTGAACCTATAATGAAAAAAATTTATAACTTTTCCTATAATAAAGCTATTATAATAACGCTTTGCATAGAATTATTTAAATAAAACTATTACAATGTAAAGCATGAATATTTTATATACCTTTATTATATAAAAGCATATAATAATTTTAAAAAAAAGGGAATAAAAGTAGAAAACTTTTTATATAGCGAAAATTATACTACCTTTTGGAATCTTTTTAACATAAGGAATATTAAGCTTAAACATTTAAGATTTTGTAAATTGTTAATAAAATACAAGGTATAATTTATAAAGCTTATTTTGTTTATTTTACTTATTTTACTTATTTTACCTATTTAGTTATTCCCAAATACACCAAAATTTTCGATTTTTATAAAATTCTATACAATTTGTATAGGAAAATGTTAAGGTTATATTTTCGTAACTTCGCTATTTACTTTCGTAATTAAAATATTAATATTTTTATAAAATCCTTTACTTACTACCTTACCTTAAAGCCTTAATTATCATTATTGTAACTGTATGTTTATATCTATTTTTGTTAATTAGTTATAAATATGCAATTTTATTGATTTTGTATGGGAAATGGCGGCGCGTTGAGGTGGTGGCTCGTTGGTGGGGGGTTGCCTTAAGGTTTGGTACGTCTCGATTGCTTTCTGTGTGAAATCCCGAAAACATCTACGACGTGGCCACGATACCGAACATCGTATATGTTAGGGAAAATACTACTACAGAGTGAAGGGCAGAAGAAGCAGCTTACGAAGTAGTTCACAGTATGAGCAGTGAATAGAATGACCATTGGTACCTGTCCTTCCTCGACCTGTTCAGGGACGAAGCCCTTTAAATTTGTATATACGTAGAGACCTCGCCATTGCGGCGCTGAAACCAGAAAGAGGCATCAATAAATTCCCCTGACACTTGAAGACGATTTATCGAGATACTTGCAGTTAAAATCCTTCAGCTAAGGAGCAGGACGCCGGCTGTCGCTTCCCAAAAGCTACCTATCTCGCAGTGAGTCAGGGTCTTTCCCATACACGAGAGCAGGCTATTTACATTGTTAAAGGGCATGGGCTTCCGTAGCCTAGAGGCACATTCTGGGAATACACGGGAATACTCCTTGGGAGCTTACCCCCCTATACTTGTAAGTGCAATCCCTGCTAAACTCCATCTTCCTGCAACCCCCACTCGGTATAGGTAGCGTTGCGATACGTCCTGGCATCCGGCGTTATGCTTTCTTCCGTGAACTCCTATCTGTATAGAACGAATATATCGCATTTAGATAGTTGTTATACCAGCGCCACGCAACCCAACAGGAGCTGATGTGATGTCCAGTGCCATGTTGTGTAGCCTCCTAAAGATCACTGGCCCTTATTAGTAGAAGGAATACAGGATTGTGGAGATGGGAGCTGCCCATTCAGCCACGAGGTAGAAAGTCACCAGCCCGCCCACGTGTCCAATAAGCGCTGAGGATGTTCGCCCTTGGGGGCCGAAGACTAAGCTGACCCCCAGTAAGCTAAGGAAGTATATTCCAGAATCCAGTTCATAAGGGGATTTGTATCTGAAGAGTGCCTGAGATTGGGATGCAGTGTAGCAGGGAGAAAGACCTTTTGGCGCACTCAAGGTCTATTATGTAACTACTGTAGTTTTAAGCAAACAAACCATACAAATTTGAGTGGGAACCTACCCAGGCTGTAAGTGGACCCGGGGGAGGGTAACTAACTTAATATAACCCGGTGACTTATTATATGCCGATATCTATCCTTAGGATCGCGTGGCGCTATGAACGCCGATATCACCGTGCCAAGAGCATACCCGTCTTGGCTAATGCTTATCTCGTGTAGGAATCCTCGGCGCGTTCTAGTGCGGTTTCCCTGCTGCTTTCCTGTACGAGTGTATCGACGTATATCATGAAGTTAAAGGAAGGGAAAGCTAGTGAGGTTTTGGGTTTAAAGAGCATCCGATGAGTACCTTAGACGTATATGTATATAATTAGTCTAGGGAGACCAGAAGCTTATTAGCAATTATGTTCCTTGCGTCATTTAAGCTCGCGGCTAACTACTGTAGAGATTGTCTCTCGCAATAGCATTGCAACAGTGTTGTGGATAACTGGCACCAAAGAGTGGGAACGCTGGGCCTCGATTCTATGAAAGATGATCAATGGGAGCAAATGTTACAGCTTGGGAGGGCTGAGCTCCGTTTCAGGACCGGCGTCTGTTGGGCCGGGTAATGTTGGCTTCGACAGCGGCACCAAATGGTTACTAGCAGCAAAAGTTCTCTTGGCGATCCGGGGTGTTCAGCTTCCCCCTCGCTCTAGATTCATTTTTTCTTGGCATGACAATCTTGCAGATCGGAACTCCCCGATCTTTTTAACACAGAGACAAACATGTTCCGTAACGTCCACTAATAGGTTTCTCTGTTACGGACTCTATTACAACTCAGTACCACTTATATCAAGTGCTTCCGATATTGCGCTGTCATTCACGATTCTGCTTGAATTCTCTTCGAGTCTCACCTGACTCGAGAGCCGTTGGGAACATAACTTCCGTTGTCATGGATTCTGAGCCGTCAATGTACCAGTCTCCTGACATGCCGGGTTTCCCGGGTTCCTTGACAAGACAATGCCAACAGTGTCCTTGATGTCCAACTTCTCATATGAAGCAATTTTAGTCGAGACCGTTGGGAAAATATACGATGGATCGTTGAGCATGACTTGCACTTGCTCAAAGAGATACGTTCTTCCGATTCGGTAAACCGGTTGGTTCAGCTGCGAGTCTGAAGTCCTTGTACGACCCTGAAGGCCCTCCGTTAGCAGGGCTATGCAGCAAGTATCAACCCCCTATTGGGCGCCACTAGTCCTAGAACGCCACCATTTCCATTTCAATCCAACGGCTGAACTAGGAATCTGCGGAACGCGCTTTATTCGGGTATATCACACACCTTGCTTGGATTCTTCATAACGAACTAACAATCCGTAACCATATCGTCTAGATGAACAGCATGATAGTTATGCCTAAGAATGCCATTCCACACATCTGCTAAAACTGGTTATCGCTCCTATCGCGGGACTGCATGGCTTTGGCTACAATTTGCTATGCACCCTCGTCTCCGGCTTTCTTTTGCCTAGAACTGCAGCCGTTACCAAACATAGCCCCTGTCTTACGATTCCAAATACGGAGTTACAAGTAAAAGGGTTCGCATGAAGTTTCTTGTTGCTATTACGCCGACGGGGCCCACTTTTCTCTTCGCCTGGACAGTCCACCTCTTGTAATACACAATGTTACGTTCTTGCATATAACTTCAGGATCAGTCCGTATTTCGTTGGTTGCTTGGCTTCAAGGCTCGCTTACATCTCATCCTGAAATCCTGAAATCCTTCCACGGTGTATAATCTTTTGTATCTTTCACATAGGATACTGCTTGATACATATATCACAGGAATTCACCTCTGGAGGGGAAGTGAACAGGATCATGACAACCAGACTTCAACACATAATCAAATTGCACTCTTATCAGATCTTATACCCGTAAAGACGAAAACATCTTCTTCTCCAATCAGCATCATGGCCGCAACTGCCGTTATCGGTCGCCCAACCACGGGCATTTGTGGCATGTGGAACGGGACCAAGGACGATCAGGAGGCATATGTCGACTTCTCGAGCGGTAACACGAACATCAACCCACCACTAGAGGTCAACTGCGAGGTCCAGGACATGCGGATCACGAAGCCAACCTTCGCTGAGTCCGGATATGAACTGGTGGACCACAAGACCAAGATGACGCCGGAGGACTTCCTCAACGGCAAGGATGACAAGACGCTCCTCGAGAGCGCCTATTTCCAAGAGTGCAAGGAGCTTGTGCAGAAGACCACCGGCGCTAAGGTCGTCGTTCCGTATATTTTCCGCCTCCGCCATCAGAGCGTCAAGCCCGGCGGCTTCG
The DNA here is from genome assembly GCA_004155035.1 of Monosporascus sp. 5C6A. NCBI lineage: Eukaryota > Fungi > Ascomycota > Sordariomycetes > Xylariales > Monosporascus > Monosporascus sp. 5C6A. Next base: position 130,799 of record QJOB01000126.1, on the reverse strand, counting down.
CGACCAAGGACGTCGGCGTCAGCTCGCTACCCATCGCACACTGCGACAGGGACCCCATCTCGGGCGCCTCATCGCTCCGGGACGTGCTTGGCGCCGAGGAGGCCGAGCGCATGATGAAGGCGTACCCACGCTTCGCGCAGGTCAACGTGTGGCGCGGCATCGGGCAGACCGTCAGCCGGTGGCCGCTGCTGCTCATCGACACCAAGGAGTGCGAGAGCTGGGACTACGAGACGCACCTGGCCAAGGTCTTCCCGACCAACGACCCGCGTGTGGCCATCCGCGGTCAGAAGCCGCACGACTCGGTCCTCAAGCACGACCCGGGCTACCGCTACTTCTACGCTAGCGACATGCGCCCCGATGAGGCCCTCGTTTTCTCGTCCTTCGACTCCATCAAGTCAAAGGTCGTGCCCCACGGCGCTTTCTGGGACAACAGCACGCAGGACGATGCGCCCGCGCGGCGGTCCATCGAGGTCCGCACGTGGGCCTTCTTCGAGGACGCCGAGTGAAGTGACTTGTTATGGGGCGTTTTGGCGGGGAACTCGTTAGATTACCTACGAAATAGATCATGGGGTGTTTGACTACTAGATGTGGATAACTTCTCATTCTTAGAAATGCACATATTATATTGCCTATTAGTGTGCGAAACCATCCCCACTGCATTCCACAGTCTGAGGAGATGAATGCTCAGGACCACATTGACAACTATCCGATATACGGCCAAAGGGCGTCATCACCACAAATTTTTGTAACGACGCCAAGCCTTATTTTTATCCGCTAGTCTGACCAATCAGCTTCCTCTGAAAAGAATCCGCCTAGCCCTTCAGGGCTGTTAGTGGCTAATCTTTTACGTTTTGCGGCAACCGGCGGGCTAGCAGTGACCTAAATTGTTGGTACTGACGGCCTTTTGGCCGTCTATCGGATAGTATCCGGGGTATACCCCTATGTTCCTATATTCTAACTCACCCGGGTGGATTTGCCCAGCCACACGGTGCGGGGAGACTAGCCTAAAATAAATGGTACTGCCGCTTTACTAACTAATTCGGGACCTACTGACTTCGGTCAAAACGGGAAATATTAAACCAGAGCGGACGATTTCTATTAATGCTGGAATAGGTAGACCCATCCCCGTATGACGGACGGATCGACGTCATCATTCTACGAGGGAGGTGCAATAACACTCCGTCGCGTCGGTATGTACTGGGTGTAGGTTGCACCTATTCTTATCCTGCACTCACCTAGAGCTCTAGATAACAGTTCTGGAAGTTAATAATCGAGGCGTTTTTGGGGCCAAAGGATAACTACCTCAAACTGAGTTAGGTGCAAAGTCGGGAACCCTGTGTCATAGAGTCATAGATCAAAAAATCGAACGACAACGTTGAACGTTAAGATTTCCGGAAGCACTCCGCCCTTCTTTACGTATTGGAATTAAGAAAGTTTTCGTCATAATTGTCCGTACATATGCAACGGCCTATCATAATTGCCTTGATATCGCCGTTGGCAAATGCGGTGACGTTAGTTACGCAATTCAGCCGCCTTCGATCCCTGCCAATGAATATGAAGATAATTACCATCGTGATGCCAAGCAACTCAAGTCTAACGTCACGATTCCGACGTGATGCATAAACAACACCAACTGCCATGGCAAGTGTAACTCGGGAAACAATATTCCGCTGGCAAGGTGTTTGGCATCGTACTAGGTGGACCAATAACACTCGAAACATTAACGAGCTTCGCTCGTTTATATTATCTTCGTCTTCCCTCGAGCAATTACCTAGCGATGAATCTGTCTCTTCCTCGATATGCACCCTTAGCACAACATAACTGAGCCAACCACTAGATTCAATATGAGTAACGCTTCGAACCAGTTCGACCCTCGCCAGCACCCACTGAAGGCTACTGCCGCAGCCATTGGGATGGCGGCTCAGGGTGAGGGTCGTGCACCCCGTATGAGCCACATGCAGGGTGCAAATGAAGGCCCTGCCGATGTCATCGCCAAAGTGTCCGGCGCCGTCGAGGGCGGTAAGCGCGAAGATGACGGCCCGTACTTCACGAACAACGAAGGCATTCCGTTCCCGGATCCGTAAGTGAAGAGGAATAACGCGGAATGCGGCTCTCGACTAACAGAACGTCTCAGAGCACATAGCAAGACCGTCGGGGGTCTCCCGCTGGCGAGCGACGTGTTCCTGTTTCAGTGAGTAGTACAATATGAGACATGCAGGGCAGCACTGACAAGCCCTAGGAAGCAGCAACATTTCAACCGATCCAAGCTCCTTGAAAGTAAGCTCGTTCTTGTGGTCCATACCCAGAATTTCGTGGCTGATCAACATCAGGAATGGTGCACCCTTGCGGCTCTGGTGCCTTCGGTTACTTCGAATGCACTCAGGATGTGACTGACCTGACGGTAAGCGCATCAGATTTCAGTTTCACAGCCTAGGGATGCCTGCGTGGTGGGAGAATCGCAAAGACTAACATCTTCCAGAAAGCCAACTTCCTCTCCGCCAAGGGCGAAAAGACGCCCGTTTTTGTTCGCTTCTCAACGGTCACCTTTGGAAGAGAATTCCCAGACGAAGGTCGCAACCCTCGCGGGTTTGCTATCAAATTCTACACTGCGGAAGGCAACTACGATATTGTTGGCTTGAACTTCGTATGCACCCCTCCCTGAGTACTACTCGATCGTGGCGCGTTACTTACCATTGACAGCCGGTGTTCTTCTGCCGGGACCCTATCCAAGGACCGGATGTCATCCGTTCACAGGCTCGCAACCCCAGAAACTTCCTTATTGACTTTGACGCATGGTTCGACCTTCTGGGTAACACTCCCGAAGGCAACCATGCCGGCTTGATGCTGTTCAGTGACCACGGAACACCCCAGGGCTGGCGTTTCAACCACGGATATGGCTGCCACACTTTCAAGTGGGTCAACAAGAACGGCGAGTTCGTTTACATCAAGTACCATTTCATTGCCAAGCATGGTCAGAAGCAATTCACGGACGCTGAAGCTGTCCGCATGTGTGGAGAGGACCCTGATTATTCGAAGCGTGACCTGTGGAACGCCATCGAGAACGGCGAAGAGATCGAATGGACGGCCTACGTGCAGGTGATGCAGCCTCAGCAAGCCAACCCGGAAACCCTTGGTTTCGATCCATTCGACGTCACCAAGGTGTGGCCCAGAAGCCAATTCCCCATGAAGGAGTTCGGCCGGCTGGTATTGAACAAAAACCCAGAAAACTTCCACCGCGACGTCGAGCAGGCTGCTTTTTCTCCTGGTAGTATGGTTCCAGGAATCGAAGACTCGCCGGATCCCCTTCTACAGTTCAGAATGTTCTTCTACCGCGACGCTCAGTACCACCGCGTCGGAATCAACTTGCACCAGATTCCTGTCAACTGCCCCTTTATGGCCCAGTCCTTCTCTTCGCTTAACTTCGACGGCCAAATGAGAGTCGATGCCAACCATGCGAACAACAAACAATACGCGCCAAACAGCTTTGCGCACAAGTTCCGTCCGGACGTGGCCGAGGCGCCGTACGCGGTGAACGACAACATCGTCAGCAGGAAGAGCCACTACTGGCACGAAGGTAAGAAAAACGAGTATGACCAGGCCCGCGAGCTCTGGAGCCGGGTCATGACGCCGCAGCAAAGAGCGAACACATGCAAGAACACGGCCAAGTATCTGAGCCAGGTCGCTTATCCCGAGATTCAGGTAAGATAGTCGCGCAACCATCATATACGAGGGGAAACGTTACACTCACAAATCGAACAGAAGAAGTATCTCGCCCAGCAGTACAACATCGCTCCGGAATACGCCCAGGGCATCTACGACCTGCTTCCCAAGAAGGACTTCAGCATGGATGAGGTGGCGAAGCTGGCCGAGAGCGCCCAGACGTGGTACAAGGAAAAGAAGTTCATGCCGTCGACACATGAGAAGCTGGTCGGCATGCCGCCTTCGATGCCAATCTACAACTCGTAAAGGTTTCACTAGTTCGATTAGCGCAGGTGGCCGTATTGGGATTCGCGAGCTGAATGACGCCGTCGTAGTAATTGTTTCGAGTAGCATTAGTTACCGCAGTGTAGTCAAACTATATTTATGTGATACCTACGGCTGAGCGTTTACAGATGTATAAACGAGTCCGTACCGTACACTATCTGTTCGTAATCCCATCCTCATAGCCTGTGTGCTGGATATGCCGTATGGTTTGAGAAATCTGTTGATGGGGGGCCGAGAGGGCCAAGGCAACAGCCCCACTATGAAGACGTAAATAGCCTAGATCTTCCTACTCCCACCTCCTATTGCAGAACAATAACGGCAGCAACACAACAGAAATACTCCAGTTGAGTCCGTTCCTCCTCACGAAGATTGGACTTGATTTTCTGACGTATATAATACATCTGAGTGTTGATAGGGGAGGCGCCAGATCTCCATGTGCGTTAGGCCACTACTGCCTGTATAATAGCATTCCGTGGGGGGGACATGTGCAGTTTTCTTGTCACTAAAAGAAAAAAAAACGATTTACTAATTCCCAAGGTGGTTAAATTATTTGATAGCGTGTACCTCGAGCTGTCCAGTCCAAGACGGTAGGGGCACTCGAATCACACGGCAGAGCCTAAACTCATCCCCACCTCGACAGAGACCTGGATCTTTTGCCTGCTGAGGTCCAGTAGATCCTGGTCGAACTTGATGCGGCCCTTCTGGAAGGCGACAATGATGGAGGAGCCGCCGAACTGGAAGAGGCCCAGCTCGTCTCCCTTGCGGATCTCCGCACCAGGCTTCTGCCACTTGTCGTTGAAACTGTGCGTGATAATCCTCGCGTAAGCCGCCCGTGTTCCTGTTTCACTGCAGGAAATTATGCCGGGAACGGGTAGCATAAGGGGTGGGCTCGAGGGGGAGAAGGGGAGGGGTGAAAGCTTACTTTACGGTACCGACGTCGGTCGCTCCTATCGCGATGAAGAGCACCTCGCCGAACTCCTTCGTGTCGATGACGACGTAATCCCGCGCGTTGCGGGTCAGGATGTCGACGTGGCTGCGCAGCGCCACTGGGTCGACTTGGTAGTAGTCGCCGGGCATGCTGCGGAAGAGTTTGATCGTGCCGCTCACAGGCGAATGGTAGCGGTGGTAGTCCTGGGGTGACAGTCGGAAGCTGGCGACGGCGGCGCCGTCGAAGCGCGCGCCCAGTTGCGTGTCCATTACGAGGTTCGTGATGCTGAAGTCGGCGCCCTTGATCCACAGCCGCTTGGTCTCGGCTACAGACTCGTAGACGACGACGCGCGAGTCCGCAACCGCCACCGCCTTCGAGTCGTCGTCCGGCGCGAAGATGGGCCGCGACCCGGCGCGGTGGCGACGCGTGAAGAACTCAGCGAACGTCCGGTACTTGTCTACGTCTGACGGCTCGAAGTCTGCCATGTTTATGCCGTACGTCTCCACAAAGCCCTTAATCTGCTTCTTCGAGGCGCCGCTTTTCTCCTCCTTGCCTGGAAAAGTAAATTAGCAGCCATGATGATAACGATACCGGAGCGTGATCATCACGACCGGGAGGGAATCGCGCGATACTTACCTGCCTGGGCTGACTCCTGATGCATGTGCAGCCGCATGGCGTGCGTCGTGTCGAGCCATTCCGTCAACGGGTTGAAGAGGAGCCAGAGCTTGAGCTTCTTAGTAAGGGGTTGTTGCTCGCGCATTAATCTTCCCGTCTTTATACCCAACCATGTCAGTCGCTAAAGAGCGTAACATTTGGACTACGGTGGCATGTCCCTCTTACCTTGCGGTCTAGAGACTTCCAGCCATACTCCGAGTTTTGGGCCTATGTCATCATCTGTCAACACACACAATGTTCGCCAATTTTAGCCTGATCAGAAGAACCAGAGCGCGCCTGAACGTACCAGACGGACCCACGACAGGAAGTAGTTAACAATTGCGTGGAGGATATCCAATAACCCCATGATTATTCTGAACTCGATGCGATGAGAAGGGTGCCAGGTCTGAAGCCAGTATCTCGACCAGGGTATTAACGGATATACTCAACTAGAATTCATGAAAGAGCGTTGGGATTGATGCCGTTTATGTCGCTCGCGTTGAAGACTGGCCGCAAGATATTAGATGAGACGGCGGTCAGTTGCGAAATGACATCACTCTTGGGTCATCGTGACTTTGAGGTTAGTAAGAGGCGCTATAGTCATTTGCTAACAAGCTGATGCTGGAATTGTCCTATCTCCTCCATTTGGGTCATCTGTTTTATGTAATTGAGAATCCAATTGGATTTATCTTACATGAGAACTTTACTGTTGGTCAATTCCCCAATTCAATTGTGCCAGATCTCGCATCTCTAGCTTGAATCACGATCCCAGGCATCCGGGTCAAGCTCCATAATTCGATCCGAGTATCAGGCTGAATATTATCATCCGTGCCAGACACCCGTTAGCGTCAGGTCTAACGTTATTACTATATTAAATTTCTGATTTATATATAGCTTGAAAGTTAATGGAAATACCTGGCGAAAATGTTAAACTTGCCCTTACGACGTAGTACTACCCAAAAGCGGTTGCTCAGCACCAGGTTATTGGCTGGACGGTGCAAACGCGGCCTCTGGTCAACCCGTCGATCCGTATGTTTTTGGAAAACAAGGGGCAATCGAACTGGAGACCTAGTCACTAATAAGGGTATTAGCAATTTGGGTTCCTGCATCAGTAGAAAGTCATTAACACCTTGCTCCGGTCTCCAAACCCCACCAATCCCCCGGTCTCAGATGCTGTCACCACTTTGGACGTTTGCCTGGGCGGCGGAGAGTGGGACCGGACCCCACTGGAGGATACCGTCCGATGAGCTAACCCCGACTGCATCTGTTACAGGAAACCAACCCCCTTATTTTGAAGTGCGCTCCTGTCCAGCCATTTTGAACTCCTTGGTCTTCCATGCCATTCCAAGTAAAGCACATATACAAACAGTCACTGATGCCTCACGTTGCTATCATATGGATTGTTCAACCAAGATGCGGTAGTACCACATGGCCAATAGACTCCATTCCTAGTTAACACAAATTAAGGCATTACTACATGAATGGGGTTGCAGCACCTAAGCTACATCATATGCAATTGCGAACGTAAACTCCAGCATTGAGGGCGAAAGCCATACCAGTAAATAATCATGATGTAACCGTGGGTAGATCTTCTGGGGTTTTGGTCGCTTCGGTGCATACTCAGTGTATGAGATTCCCCATGATGAAATGATGATGACGATGCATCCTTAAACCGTCCGTGCTTTTCCTTAACAGGGATGTAATTTAGGCCCTATGGACCAGAGGCACGAAATAAGCAACTCTTGGACATCGTCACGATTTCCCACGGGATGACGCACTGCGCAGCTGGAATATTTATTTTCTTCGCGTAGCCCAACTGCAGGAATTTACTTAAACCCATTCCCGCCCTTCCTTCCATGCAATCAATCCATTCGGTGCACCTTCTTCAACTGCCCAATTGAATTATCGCCCTCCATCTAGGTCGATCTACTAATTACCTACAAGAGAACCCACAAACACCCTCTCACTCCGATCCAAGTCCAGCAAGCACGTCGAGACGATGTCGCGAAACGTCTGCGTCACGTCCGTGGATGGCCATACCGGCTTTGCCATTGCCGAGCTGCTGCTCTCGCACCCCTTCTCCCGCAAGGTCGACAGTGTCGTCGGCTTGACCCTCTTCCCGGACGCCGAGAAGACCAAAGAGGTGCAGGCCCTCGGCGCCAAGATCGTCCCCCACATGCCTGGGCGCATGCGCACCACGGTGCAGACGCTCAAGGAGACCGGCTGCGACACCCTCTGCCTGATCCCGCCGGCCCACCCCGAGAAGAAGGAAATCGCCGCCGAGCTCATCGCCGCCGCCGCCAAGGCCGGCGTGCCGAACGTCCTGATGATTAGCTCTGCCGGGTGCGACTACGCTGACCCGCAGAAGCAGCCGCGCCTGCGCGAGTTCATCGAGTTGGAGGCCATGATGCTGGCCTCGAAGGGTGATTCGTCCACCAGCACCGGCCATTCGCCCTGCGTGATCAGGTGAGATCCCAACTCACTTCGCGCTTCTAATACCATTTACTGACACGTGACGCAGAGCTGGCTTTTACGCCGAAAACCTTCTTAACTACGCTCCCCAGGCGCAGTCCGAGGGCATTCTGCCGCTGCCTATTGGCCAGAACCACAAGTTCGCGCCTGTGGCTCTCGGCGTAAGCCCATGCAGATTGAAACGGGACCGCACATACAGATAGCTGACCGCTGCCAGGATGTCGCCCACGTCGCCGCCCACGTCTTGACCGGCAAAGGTCCGCATGGCTTTGATGACAAGCACCGTGGTCAGATGATGGTCGTCACTGGTAATTACCCTTGCCCTCTACCTGATTTACCACGTGCTGATCTTTCATCCCAGGTCCCATGCTGTGTGCCGGACAAGAACTTGCTACGGCCGCAAGCAAGGCTCTCGGAACCGAGATGCAGTTCGAGGACATCTCAGAGTAAGCCACAGGAAACCCAAGCCAAACTACATCGTCAATGGCGTATCATAGTTCATGTGCTAACAAACTCACCAGGGCGGAGGCGAAGAAGGTGTTGCAGGCGCAGTCCGAGAGCGACAAGTCAGAGATCGAGTATCTGCTGGAATACTACAGCCTGGTGCGCGAGGGCAAGACGAACTACATCTCCACTACTGCGTTCGTCAACGTGACCGGCACCCACCCCACGCAGCCCATCGACTTCTTCAAGATGTACGCTGGCGAGGTCAGACCGACCAAAAAGGCGAAGAAGAACCACGCTTAAAGGCCCACTTCCTCTGGTCCTGGCGATTGGAAATCTCTTTTAAGTCTTGCGATAGGCTAGGCGTTTCTAGGAGTATGGGGCCTCCTGATGTTGTCTTCGGCCGGAATATCTTGGCCGCTTTGAGGTTACTGCAGATTCTCTCGCGGAGCGAGCACAACATCGGTTACGTATTAATTGCTGGCAAGGGTTCAGGTATTAGGCGTCTTGTGTGTTATCTGTAGTGGTCCGTATACCACTTGATTGAACCTTCTCAAGAGAGATGAACAATAAAAGATTCGCTTAAAGCTTCGTGGAATAAAGATGGAAAGTCGTGAAACACCCCTCATGCATAGGACTAAGAACGCACCCTCTGCTCGAGCTTTACATTGAAACGCTATCTATAACAAACACGAAGTATGTACAAGCTAACTATATTGACATTTACAGTCTTTAGTGACGTAACCTTTCAGCAAAGTTCAATATTCAACACAAACTTTTGGTTAGGAATAGAAACATATCGCTAGGCGGGGTATATCCTGTTTCCCTTATTGTTTGGACCCTGAACCCTCTGATATCGTGTACGAGGTCACCTCCGTCGTATGGACGATGTTGATTCCCATGAAGCTACTACTCAGAACTGGCGAATCAGCCCCATGGAGAGTCCCCGTCGTCCCAGTTTGGATGGTTCCGGTCGGGGAACGGCCTCTTAGGCCTGTTATGCCCCTTCGCGGAGACCTGCACGATGCGCCCGGGCTCGTCCCAGAAGTCAGGCCGCGTCCACAGCTTCACCTCGTCGTCCCCGCCCATCGTCTTCCGCCCAGATTCGGAGGAGCCGCCGCCAGACTCCAGTTTGATAGCGCCGCCCTGCTTGCCGTGGTTGCGCTTGCTCTTGATGGCGGCGCGGGGGCCCCCCCCCCTCCCCCCGGGTCGCGCCGGCGCCGGTGCCCGAGCTGTGGTGGTGGCGCTGTACCCGAACCGCGACCGGAGCATACGCGTCAGGAAGCGCACGAAGATGGGCTTGATGGAGCAGCCCGACGTGCAGATGGTGCAGCCCGCGAGCTCCACGTGCATCCACGACGGCTCGTACTACAGGTGTAGTCGTCGCTGCTGAACAGCTTGATCGTGAGGACGCAGTTGTAGATGGCGGCGACGATGCCGCTATTCGAGCGAGCGCGCCGTCAGCATACCATGTCGCAGTTTTCTATAATTGTGGGCTCATGGACATACAGCGGGCGAGCACACTTACAGGCTACCCGTAGCGAAGAGCAACATCAGCGATACCTTCCGCCGCCACGGGGTCTGGAGGGGCACGACAATCGAGAGCGGAAAAACCAAAATGACGAGGTCCATGGCGACGTAGGTGATCGTGGCAGAAAGAACTTCCCCTTGTCGACGCACGCGGCGGTGTGCATGGCGGCGAGGTCCCACGAGGCGTAGATCGGGCGGCAGGCGAAGATGCTGATGAGGGCGTAGACAAGTGCGTATAGCCCGAAGGCCACGAACCAGGGTCTGGACAAGGATGCCTTACTTCAGGTCGAGAGACAGCTGCAGGTAGAAGAAGAGCAGCGAGATCTTGGCCAGGTCCGTGGAGAGCATGTAGAATATGCTCACCGGGATCGTCCACTGGTTACGCCCAACACGCACCACCGGGTTAGCAACTAGTAATAGTCTTTATGGGGTGTAGTAGTGTTTGTTGGTTGTTATTCTGGTGGATGGATGGATCGGTGGATGTCCTCCCGACAACGAACGAACGCAACTTGAGCAGGTCCTCGTACTGCGCCTGCGTCACCTGCCAGAGGTGCGTCACGCAGCCGCCGTGGTCGATCGTGCCCACGGTGCAGGCGTAAGAAGGCCCAGGACGACACGCGCACCGCGCCCGTGAAATCCGAAAGGGCATGTCAATAATTCCTCTCCGTCACCTTTAGCGGCGTTCAGCAAGCAGCCGAGCGATTCCAACTCACAGTCGTCCATGCGCATCGGCGTATGCGTTATGCGGTACCGCGCGGATATCCGCATGCAGTAAATCAGCGTCGCCACGGGAGAGGCCCGCCGCCCCGATGGCCTGCTGCGCCGTCATCGTGGTCACCGCCTCCCACCGGCCCTCGCCCGGCGGCGGCTCTCCTATCAACGTCGTCTCCTTCGGGGTCGCCACATCTCTCTCTTACGCACAGCGCTACGTTCTTCCAAAGCTGACCACTATGCCGCTCTAGGCTGGGCCGAAATTTGGTTTTCCTCTTTCGTCTATCTTAAAGTCGAGGTCACACAAGAACGCGAGTTCGTCACCGAGACAGACTCCTTATTCTCCTCCCATAGTCATTAGCCGGATGGGGGATATGTGCATGGTCAAGTTCAAGTTCAAGTTCAAGGTCGTTTCATGCTAGACTCGGGTATGACGGGTGCCTGCTTCACCGCTGGCCGACTTTGAACGGAAGATCTGCAGATTTGGAACTGTCCTATGCTTCCGCGGGATGTGCTTTTATATTTCGCCTCCATTCTCCAGGGAAGCGATTATATAAGGATGGTATGCCTCCACCAAACACGCGTAACACCGGCTCAGCCGAATCCTGGAATGACCAGCAAAGTGGTCGCTGAAGGGCCAGGTAGGGCTCCAAGGTATTTGGTCTGAGATATGTGAATATGGCTAAGCTGAGGAAACCCTTCTTACCAAATAGGAACCAAAAAAGTTGACGAGGCCGCATTGCGGCAGTTGTGTCTAGCTTCCAATAGGGTCTGTTATTAGGGAGGATTCTCCCGCTAGTGGCATGGGCTTGTTGTACGTGCATCCGCCGCACACGACCGCTGCCGAAATGGCTTCACGTTTCGACAGCGCCAAGTTCTTCTTCTCGCATTTCAAGGGCGGAACCCCTATCGAAGCTACACGTTATTCCACACGAAGCACACAGCTCTGCTCAATGCTGCATACGAATCCTCTCACATGAAGTATTCACATCAGTCCAGGACAGACAATCGCGAGCACACATCCGTGCCAAGATAAAGCCATCGCCATTACCGGCGCCAGCCGGAGCACTGGCTTCGCCCTCTCCAGTTACCCACTTATCCGGAGGGTCAAGGTGTCTATGGCCGCGACGTGGGAGGAATACTTGGCGAAGACCGTCGCTGAGCTTGAGAGGGAGACGCTGGGAGCAACGGCCGCATCTTGACCAAGGCGAGTGACGTCAGCAAGCCCGAGGACGTGAAGGCCCGGATAGATGCGACTGTCGAGAAGTGTGGCCCGCTGGACGGTGCTGCCAACGTAGCAGGTAAGCGCTTATGTGGTGGAACATGGAGGTTCGATGGTGATGATGTCCCTGATGCCAGTCTAGCGAAGATGAACGATAGAATCCGGCCCATCGAAACATTGCCTCTAAGCGACCTGCAGGAAATGCTGAACATGAACGTGTTCGGGACCTTCAACTGCCTCCAGGAGAAGACGAAGAACTCGAAGCGCGGCGGAAGCATCGCCAACTGCTGCAGCCAGCAGGTCAGACACGCTTTGGGGCTCATGAGCACCTACGCCGCGTCGAAGAACACCGTCTACGGTCTGTCCGTGGCCTACGAAGGGGGCCCCAAGGGGATCAGAGTCAACCTGTTATGTCCGTGAGTCGAACCTATCGCTGATCGCTGGGTCTTTCAACTGATGGCAAACCATTATTACTGCCTGACGGACAAAGTTGCACGATGACAGAGGGTGACCATCTCCCCTCTATCAAACAACGCTATGCGAAACCCGAGGAGATTACCACCTCTATCGCTTTCCTCCTTGGTGACGAGAGCAAGTTCGTTACAAAACAGGAGTGGTATGTGGATGGTTGATGGCTCGAGTCGGATTATGCCAGCTGAAAGCCCCGCCAGTGATTCGGCTAGCAGGTAAGGTGCTAGCTTTAAAGGCCGAGGCACAAACATAGCGATGTTTGAGCTATGACATAAGGAATGAGATACCCCAGTTCAGGATGACGGGATGAAATGGCATGTATATCAAATATTCGGATTCTCGAAGTGTTACTTGTACCAATAGCAAGAAGCTTCTCTTCGATCCTGCTCTTTGTTAGGCTGGAGCAATCGCTTTGCCTCTTTCTCCCCTCCCCTCGCCCGAACTCTCCCCCCGTCTCTATCTCTCTTTCTGGTCGGTGGTTGAATAACTCTATAGGGCGTTGATGCTGAGCCGTTAAATTTAGAGATATATTATGCCGTACTGTCTATAGAGTATACCGGCAAACGGCATCTTCGTCACAGCCATTAAATAGGGGCGGGTATTATGCTCATTTTTTTACGTTCCTAACGAACTATATGCCATTTTTAACGCTTAATCCTGTTAAATTCAGATGCATCCCGTGCCCCAGGCATAGCTGACCAAGGGCATCATATTCCCTCCATCAGACTTGTCAGCAATCTGACATGGCCGCCCTCTTGGACATCCCCCGCGAACTCCGCGACCACATTATCGGGCTGGCTGTCCTTTCCGGACGGCCAGCACCCATCGGGTCATCGATCATCCACGATGCTTCCGGTCTTACACGGGCTCAGATTATTGAGGTCTACTTCGCGTCACGGAATGAAATCAAGCGGAGTCATGTATGAGCCGGAAAGCATAACACCAGCGGGCTACCCCTCTTCTTCTAGTGAACCGTAAGCTCCACAGAGACGTAGGATGCGCTGGAGCGCAACCCCGGGAGGGGACGGAGCTATGCCCTTGATCTTATGCTCGCCAAAGAGGAGGTGCTCCGGCCAACTTGGATCCTCGTGCCGGCTTATACGAAACATGTTGACTCGGTCGATGTCACAGTGCGCATTGCGGGTGCGATGAGCGCCTTGCCCGCCTACCATAAGTGTAATCGGTGGTAGGTCTATTATAGGTAGCTATGAACTACGTGAGTGACGCTAATGTTCCGATAAGAGGCACTCGATGTTTGGTGGTGGCGGCGGTGGCCCTCCAGGGGTGGTTTGGCTATTCTACAACGCCCTGGAGCGGTTCTTGAAAGCCGGGCCGGTAGGAAGGACTCTTGATCCCGAAGCTGGAAGAGTATAGATGTAGTGGTCGGTGCTATTCGAAGGAAGAGGCCGCGAAGCTCAGCTCGTTGACCGCAAAATCACAGTCAAGCATGCGAATATCGACTGCGTCTCACCGGCTGACAAGACCGTACTGGCAGATCCAGAGAGTTCGCGGGATTGGTGGTATACGTGTCGGCACTCCCATTGGGTGCATACGTCTCATACCGAATTTATGGATATCCAGAAACACTTAAGGGGCGCCATGCGACCTGAATGGCTAGTTACCTGCCTAATTGGAAACCTTGAATACCTACTCGGCATGGGATATCACACAGCAGAGTTTGGAGCGATCCTGTTCCAGCGCATAGACGACATCACTATCAAGCTTGATGGAGTGATCGTCGAGGAATTCAGGCTCGGAGAGAGACTTCCTGCACTGACATTTGACGAGAGCTTCGGTAGTGTTTGCCCCAGTTTGGACACCGGAGACGTACTTCAACCAATGGACAAAATGGGCTTCTCATGTCAGAGAGGAAGCTGACTTACCTTAGCCTCTCGCTGTCGCACAGCTAGCGGAGAGGAGTGAATATGGAAGAGTGGGGTTTAGTTCGAGGACTCGAATGTCAGGAGCGACATTAGTAAAATTACGTGACTTTAAAGTTTGTGGGTGACCCACTTAATCCCCAGCCACCCATATACGCCTACAACTTTGATAATTTGTAATAATTCGAATATTAAAGTTATTGATAATTAGGAAAGTAATTTTAAAAGCCTTAAATTAGGCGTTTAGTATTTAATATATTACTTTTTAGCTTTACGTAAAACGCGCAAGCGGTTAGGTATATTACGAATTAAGGTATTTATTAAGCTTTAAGGAATTATTTATTACTTTTTTCGAATTTATTTTTTTAACCGTTTCTTATCCGTTTAGTTATTTTTTAAGAAATGAATTTCCGGATACCTTTTATGTAAAATGAACTTTATGGCGCGTTATACGTATTTAATAAGGTTTATATCCGGGTTATAGGTAAGTTAATTAATAACGTATATTTTATGTTTTTCGAACCAATTTTGCGTAACCCGTAATTTATGTATTTTGGCGTTATTTTGTTAAAATAACTGTCCGGGTTAATAATACGGAAAAAGCTTTTTTTTGAAAGTATTAATATATAACCAAGATATATAGCTATTTTTTGCTAATTCGCCGTTACGCTTTATAATAATAATATCAGTTTTATCCTTTTTCCAAATATTTTTTTAACATATAAACGTAAAATCTAAACGGCCGTAATCGGTTATATTAACCATTCGACGGTTAAAATTTTTCTTAAGAAGTTCCTAAACGTATTTAAAAAAATTTAAATTGTCGGAAATAATTAAATATTTATCCGAATATATGGCCTAAAAATAACTTATAAGCGTTACGATTAATACGTAAATTTTACTTAAATGTACTTTTATTAATTTTTGTTTGTTTCGTTTTTAAGTACGATAAAAACGATTTTTTTCAAATATTAATTTCGGCGATAAAAATTTTTTTTTTACCGATCGTTAATGGCGGAAGTTAACGTTATTAAAAAGTTTACGGAACGTCCGGCGTAATATATCCTTTTTTAATAACGATTTAACTTTTTTTTGCAAAATAATTTAATAGATTTTGGGTAATTTTCGGACTAAACGAATAAATATACGTTTTTCCCGTTTATTAAAAGCCGGTTTACGGCTTGGATAAAACCTATCGTTAAAGAATTGGGGTTTTTTCTACCGCTTTATGGTGTAGGTAATGGTATTAATATAACAATCGAACCGTTCCGTTAAAACCGCATACTTTTTACTATCCAGAACTCCCGCCACAATTGCCGCACGCTTTCCCAAAGACAATGGTTGGTTTCGCCGTTTTCCGGGGTTTAAGGAACGCCCAAACTTTTTACGAGGAGTCGTCGGCATGGCGTAGTTATTAAGGGAGGAAAGTTGAGGGCGGTTGGAAGGCGGTCGCGTTGGAACGCGTTAAGCACTACTAAGTGGGTCACCCACAAACTTCAAAGTCACGTAATTTTAGGTAGTCTCTCCGTTCATCATTTACGCTCCACCTTCAGCTATGGAAGCTTCTCCTCCCTCGCCATCCATGCACAACTACACGCAATCAGGTGAATGCGGAGCTACTGACTTTAAATCAGATGCTTAAAGTCCCAGGCTCTCATTGATATTATGACGCTCTCGGCTCATCTCGCACTACGCGACTTGCCTAGGCCTTGACGCTATGGAGCGATGCGCCACTGCTTTTCTCCCAGGGTTGGTCATGTTCCACGGCACGGATCAGATCCGCATGCTTCTCGCTACGGGGCTCAATGCTCGCCGTGTATGGATAGGGATGGCTAAGGATCCCCGGAGAGAACAAGACTGTTGGCTCCACCTCCTTCCCATCCACAACTGGTTTTCGGATGTTAAAGACTGCCAGCGACTTGGCTATCGTGATCCAAACCGAAGAATCAGCAAGGAGTCTCCCTGGACAGATCCTCCTGCCAAAACCAAAGACAAAGGCTCGTGGGTTCGGTGGAGGAGAATCTCCCAGGAAACGATCGGGGTTAAAGGACATCGGGTCTTTGTACACGGCTGGGTCGTGAGCGAAGTGCCTAAGTTCAAAAAACATCGCGGTTAAACAAAAGTACTACGGTGATTTGTACGGGAGGGGAATAGGCATACCAGATGTTGGGTATTATCATAGCACCCCTTGGAATTAAATAGCCCTCGAAAACATCATCTCGGGTAGCCACGTGCGGGAGACCCATTGGAGCTACCGGATGCCAGCGGAGGGCTTCGCTGACTACAGCCTCGACGTACGGTAGGTGGCTGCGATCTTCGAAGCAGGGGAGCCGCTGGCCGCCAACCACGCGGTCAATCTCTTCTTGGGCCTTCCGCTGAACTTCCGGATACATCATCATGGCCATGAAAAAGGTTTGCACCGTGTTTACGGTCTGTGACTCGTTAGCCTGTATTACCCGATACGCTACCCGGTGACACATTTACACATCGCCTGCAGTAGTGAAGGGGATTTACTGACCGTATCAGCACCGCCCGTGTACATCGACGCCGCGCTCCATTTCGTCACATATTCGTCCTCGGCCGTCATCTTACCGCCGGCCTTCTTGTAGGTGTCGGAGACATAGGACGGCTCATTCTTCCCGGCGTTCATCTCGCGCCTAACAAAGTGCATTGGCTTCTCAGCAGTCTCAGTTACGGTCGCATGCCATTCCCTGGCCGTCCGCTTGAAGTCGGCACCGGGCATCCAGTCTGGCAGGTATCGCAGTATCGGGATCGTATCCACCAGCCAGGCGCCGGGCACAAACGCCGCCGAGAACTGGGAGAGCGCCCTGTCCGCGATGCTCACGAGAGGATCTTCTTCGTGCGGCTCGATCGTATACCCGTAAGCCATCTTCAGTATGATGGCGCCGGCCTCCGTTCTCACATGCTGGAGCAGGCGCTCCGGCGCTCGCAGAACGCGGAGCAGGAAGCGATGCGCCTCGAGCTCTTGCAAGTGATAAAAGCCGGATAGAGCTGCTCTCGTGCCCATGAACTTGTGGAACTTCTGCCGAAAGGCCCGGAGCCGGTTACCGTAGGACTGAGTGGCCATGAAATTGCCCCACCCGCACATTTCGTTGCCGAAGATCGATCTGGGCCGCGAGGAGTGTATGTTTCCCCGTCTCTCCAGCAGGTCCACCGCGAACTTCGCGTCATGCAGTATGATAATGGTCGTCCCCAACACTGTTACTGAGCTGATGGGCCCGTACAGATCCTTGTGTTTGATCCAGTGTTCCCATTCTCGCGCCCCCTTCGGTGGCAGATCGGCCACATTGCCTACCAGCGGCAATGGCTTAGGCCCCGGAGGAAGCGGTGCTTTTAACTTTTTGCTCCCAGTAGCCCCAAGGAGCTTTTTCACCCCATACAGAACCAAGAGACATGTCGCCAGCTGCAGGATTATTTTAAGTAAAGACATCTTGGTCCGCAGCGTAGAGTACTCTGTCGCCAAGGCCTAGGTCAAGCTACAGATCATGTCCTCTTCGAAGTAGAGGCATTCGACTCTATATTTCTTGTCTCAAGAAAACCACCATTTTATCCTTCGGATTTAGGCGGCGTGTAAAACCGACTACGCGAGGTTAGCATAATTGCCGAGATGTGTAAGCCGTCACAGCCATCGCAATAACCAACTGCCAACTTGCAGATGAAGGCCCACAAGGCCCCGTGGCTATTCCGACGGTGTAGGGTACCGACCCACCACAAGAACTCTACTTCCTACACCTTTTCGAGCATTCAAAATCACCATACATCGCGATTGGCGGACCCCTTTAAGCCGCCTCCATGCGCACCCCCGGCCTAACCCTAACGCCAACCAAGTTTCCGGTGCTGACAAACAACTTGGTGATTTAAAAGGTGATTTGATGGTCAGGTACGGTATATCTCGACACGTCTCAACCCTAAAAAAGCCGTCCCGGGTACGTTTGGAGACCGGCCGAATAACCACGGGCACTTACGAGCGGATTACTATGCGCGTGTCACGAAATGCTCCCCCGACTGCCCCCAACTCAACACTCATGTAGGTTCTCCTGCAGGGCTTTGGGGAACCGTTTCTCCGTCGAATTATGTCTCTCTGAGAACCGGCCATTGAACGGCTTGGATGGTGCCATGCGATATATCTCGTGGCGATCACGTAAAGGATTCCGCTAAGCATCTTGAACTTCACTAAGGAGCACGGAATCCCTCTTTATTGGCTTGAAAGATTTAACAAGCCCCGACCAGACCCACAGGTCGGTGGCGCTTACGGGACGCAGGGGTATTTACAGTTAGCCAGTCCCACCCACCCACTATATACCGCTAACTCGCTATGGCATATAGTGGGTAACGGGAGGTAACTAACCATATGCCCCTGCGACCTTTTACAAACCATCATCTGGGCGTGGGAGATCTGCCTAAATGAATATTCTTTAAAGCGATGACGTGCAAATAAGCTCATGCCCTCAACTAGTGGCTTGACTCAGGCATGATCAACCACTCTCTTGTTAGTGTCAGTCATACCACATAACTAAGCTTCATCGACGGCACGAGCGAGGGTTGCGAATGTGCATGTCTATCGGGGACAGGCCTAACCATAGACAATAATGCCTCAGCTTCCATCCCACATCGAGGAGGCTAGCTCGACTGCACAGATATCCACAACCAGCACTACGGGGCAGACTCAAGTGGATCAAGCATCAAAACCGAAGAACCTTGGCGATCTCCCACTAGAGCTCCGTGAAATGATCTGGACGTACGCCTTACCTAGCCCCCGTGTCTTCGAAGCCTTAGTCTATGAGTCCGCAGGTTTGAAGATGCAACTACTGGAACGGAGACACCTCAAGATGCCACTCGCGCATGTCTGCTTCGAGTCTCGCCGGATCGTGAAGGAGGCCGGATATATGTTGGCATTCCAAGATGAAAACCGGCCGGGCGATCCGGGCGTGTGGTTTCATCCCCAGAAGGATGTCATTGAGAGGACTATCTGGGGGCCCGGAGACATCCGGCATCAAGATATCGAATAGGTTTCGTAATGGCGATATCGACGTCTTCTCGCTTTCGGTTGAGTCCGTCGCGGAGCTCCTGCGAGGCCCCTTTCTTCATATGAAAGTTTAGGCTTCGTCTACACGTTCCACCGCAGCCCTATGTCATATTCGCATTCCATTGCTTTCGTTGCACCTCTAAGGGCCCCCATTCTGAGCCGCAAATTACACTAGACACATATGCTCCCAGCGCTTCAATAGAAGGGCCCAGCAATGCAGCCTGTTCCTGCAACCCCCTCTCGGACTTCAGCAATCGTAAGAGATATAGTCCGGCGTAGAAGGATACTCTTTCTCGAGGTCCTATGGGTTTAACGTCCTTGCCCCGAAGAGCACCATCACACCCAGATATGTGCAAGTCTCACAAGCATATTGTCTGTCTGTGGCGAGGCCCAGAACACCGCCGCAAAGCGTAGAAACTTTGGTGGCCAGGTTTCGGACTGGTGTACGGAGAACTACGACGTTCAAGGAACTCATGCGACATGATTA
Organism: Monosporascus sp. 5C6A; assembly: GCA_004155035.1. NCBI lineage: Eukaryota > Fungi > Ascomycota > Sordariomycetes > Xylariales > Monosporascus > Monosporascus sp. 5C6A. The sequence goes on along the minus strand of QJOB01000126.1, from coordinate 110,969 downwards.
TGGTTTGTTAGTTCTTCCAGTTTCCCAGCATCTTACTAGTCATTTTGGGCGGCCATACTCTTCATGTGCATACGGACCCCATCGGCTTATTTGATGTTTTATTTTTAGACTTGGTAGGAAACCTTGGAATGTTCTTCTTGCTCTTGGCTAGCACCGCCCGTCGGTGCTTGGTTTCACCGTCTTCCTAGGCCATAGGCGGGTTCAGATGCCCCTTCATGAATGTAGGATCCCGATGCAATTCACTCACTCCGTCGGACGCCGTTATTCCTGGGGTTTCAGACACGGTAGAATTACGATACTTGGGATGGCGGTCCTTACCCTATCTTCATGCCCTTCTGGTCCTAAAGGATTGCACGGTACGGCCTAAGGCAGCGAATCTGTCAGAGATGCGTTGAATACCACCTGTGGCTCCATACTCAGTGACAATCCCTAGGGGGCTGAGGGCTGTATAACTATATAGACACAGAGGTGTGGGCCGGCTAGTTACCCTTATTCCAACCCCTCTTCCAACAGAACCACGTAAGCGGAGAGGCGCTGAGAGATCCCGAGTCGAAGAGTGAACTCGAGCTAGGGAGATATGCTGGCGCGATGCACAGCCCTTGTGGCGTAGGATCTCATACGTGTAATGGGAACGGATTCCGTCTCGTTGAAGACACTGTTGAATAGATGATAGTAGGTGCATGGACAAGGAAAATCAAGGGGACGAAGAGCACCCGTACACCAGATAAATATAGAACGAGGTTTGTACGGTATAATACTACTGCCGGTCTCTGAGAAGAGAGCATAGTAGAAGCAACTATATTCATAGGTGCGTGCAGGACTGTTTCCAGTTGTGTCAACTTGGCGTTGGAATTAGGTTGCGCCTTTGCTTTAAGACTACTTTCCCCGTTAAGGCTTTTCTTTGAATCTCATGATCTCATTACACGTATGTTCCCTCAGCTTCCTGGCGATATCAGATCGTCAATTTCGCAGCGGCGACGTTCATGCCACTGATTTCGACAGCATGACCTCCGTTGCCCCTGACCCGTAACTCAAGCTTCTCCTGAGGCCACAGCGTGACGTAATTATCCGACCAGAAGACTGGGACGATGTCTTCGCCATGCTTATCCACGAGGTTCAGCCTGACGAAGAACGCAGGCACGGGCGAATGGTTCTGGAGTACCAACACGGACTCGCCCTTGTTGACCGATCCGCCCAGTAAAGATTTCCTCACAGAGACCTTGGCAGGTTTCATGTCGTTTAGAGAGGTGAAGTTGGCGAAGCTTTCCACCGGTGTATGGTACCACGAGGAATCTTCCCAGTTCAGCGTATCGGTCGTTTTGGTCAGCCAGTAGACGTTACGACTCAGCCGGTTTGGGCCATTCCACAGGGCTAAACGCAGGAAAGCCACACCGTCCACCTTGCTAAGCTCCTTCGAGAGGTTACGCACACTCTTACTCGAGTTCGGCTTCGTCTGGGCCACTTCCTTGTGGTGAAATAACACCCGGCCGTTCACATCGACGGCCTCGGCAATTACCGTCCGCGGGCCTTTCCGGTCGATGGAGTGGTTGATGAGGTGGACGTCCTTCTTCACGTAGTCGTATGCGACGTGCTCCAACGTCGAGCCTAGCTTGGCTCCGAAGTACGACCCGGCAGGGTGCAGGTAGTAATCGAAGAGATTCCAGTGCAAGCTTGGCCACGCGTTGTTTAGCATCCAGTAGATCAGGCCGGTTGCAGGACGCTCGGCGCTCCATTTGACGGAGAACCCCTCGAACTGTGCCCTCGTCGCCTCGTAGTCCATGATCTGCGCCTTCATGAGGTAGTCGTCTAGCGAGGTCGGAGCGCCGTAGCGTTTCCAGAGCGCATCGTTGTAGATCTCGCGGGTGTAAAAGGAGGAGACTTCAGTAGACATGTGATAAAGCCCCTTGTTCGGCCGCTTCCATAGGTCTTCCAGGTCAGCCTCAGACAGGAACCGCTTCAGACTACCCATCTCCGGCGTTCCCACGCCGGCCCCGAGCTCCGAACCGAAACCGAATGCGGCTCCCAGCCGGTCTTCCGCTGGTTCGACATCGTACCAATAATTTGGTGGCACATAGTCGTAGGGGCCTGCCATCTTCAAGCCCGGCGGCCCAAGAAGCTCAGGGTAGCCTCGTTTCGATGCGGAAGAGACAATGGGGTTCTGCCAATCGGCATCCTCGAACGCCTCCACGTACATCTTCGTCGCCTTATCGTCCGGCCAGTAGTCGCTGCCGACTAGGAACGTAAGCATGCTCGGGTGAGTTTGCTGCATGAGTGCCTCGTGCAGCATGCTCTCTTTAGCGATGACGTAGTCACTCTCGGTCCACTCGTCCTTGACTGCCAGGTCCTCATTGTAAGTCCAAGCTTCCCATTTGTCACAGCACTCCCAGCCCGCCATCACCATCAATCCCATGCGGTCTGCGATATCGTAAAGCTCCGGGTGCTCGTTCTTTCCCTCCAGCCGAACCGTGTTATGGCCCAAGTCAAGCATGAGCTCAGCCTGCCTGGCGAACTTCTCGCCGTCCCAGCGGAGGAACATGTCGGCGGAATAGCCGCCGCCGATGACCTGGAACGGGTAACCGTTGACGTAGAACATTCTGTCGTCCTGCAAAAGCTCTGAGGTGACTTTGCGGATTCCAAAAGTGCTCTCGACAACGTCCGATTGAGAGCCGCGGACGGAGACCGATAACCGGCCCTTGTAGAGGGGTTGATCGCCCCAGGCCTTAGGCCACCAGATTCTAGGCGACTGCAACATGGTCGAGAGATCCAGGTCTATGGTTTCCCGGGGACCAAGTCTAAGAGTTCTCTTCCAATCTTGACTCTTGCCGCCACGCTCAGCCGAGACGTGGCCTATCGCGTCAACGGTGATCTCATGGTCCTCCAGATTCTGAGCAGTCGCCCTGAGCGACACCCGAGCATTGCTCTTCTCGATCGGAAGCGTAGTCTCTGTGCGTACCCTCAAAGGCCCTAACGCCACCGGGCCCGTCTCCTTAATTTCAACGTTGCGCCAGACCCCAGTGCCGTTATCCGGAGGATACGGGTTCCAGTCCACGAATCCGAGCGCGAAGTCGTAGTTGTAATCCGTGGGGTAGACTTGTATCACGAGTGCGTTTTCCTTCGTGGCGAGATTCGTGATGTCGTAAGTCCGACCGACGTAGGACCCCGCCTGATAGGTCTTGTTAGCGACCTCATGGCCGTTGAGGAATATATCGGCTTTCGAGGTGATCCCATGGGTCTGCAGGAAGTAGTGACGGCCCGGCACTGTATTGAGCTCGAAATCATGTCGATACAGCCAAGGCACTTGGAAGATACTGGCGTCAAAACGCTTCAGATTATCTGAGTAGAAAAGGTCGCTGTCCGAATATACACCGGCTTGGAGCAGACAGCCCATTAGAGTGCACCGTGAAGATTCGACATGTTGCCATGAGACAGTATCGACACCCGTTTGAGACAACGCTGCCAAATCATTCCCCCCTTCTGCCGTCGACCGGATCTTCCAGGACGGTATGGTGAGTGTGCGAGCTGACGTGGATAATAAGGAGTTGGCTGCAGCAGCTGCCGTGGCCGTCTCAACGCTGGCACCGAATGCCAGGAGTTTTTGTAACCGCATCTTGACTATGAAAAGAGTTTTGACCAGTCTATACCATCGTTAGACATCGGCCTGTTTAATAAACCAAACAACACCCAGAGGATTCGTTCCCCGTTCCGAAGTAGTGGCATGGGAGCATTTGTATTGGCACATGAGGATTTATATTATCATGTTTATATTTTCAGTTCTATCATACCAAGACGGCGGATAAGGCAGGTCCAGGGCACAGCTCGTGGATCTACAGGCGATTCCCCGCAATGCAACAACGCACGGAACCGCTAGCGTCATTATCTCAGTCCATCTGTACTGAACAGGTGTAGTCCGTCAAATACAGAATAGTGCATTGCTAGGGCCGCCATGAACATGCCGTGTCTTGTTGATTCTACACAACTATGCCGTGGCGGCAGTTCTAGCTTTCGGCTAGAAACCGGACATCCACCAGTGCAGCAGCCCTTGATCTTCGACTAAAAGGGCAAGAGCTGGTGTTACGTTACGCCTCTCCCGCATTCAACCGCAGATGTTTGATCTAACAATATGGGTCGTGGCAGGCCGTAGAAGCCTATCATATCGGCGCAGTATGGTTTAAGGCAGTTGTCCCTATAAACAATCCTTCCCAGCAGCAATTCTTCCTTGTGTGTCCTCTATGGTGTGTCCGAGGAATATGATAAAGCCAAAATGAAGCTATCTCGTCTTAACCAAGAATTTGCCAAGGTTCTTGGGTTGGGCCACACAACAGCCTTATTGCATTCTATTTAGGCGGTGCTGCGGGTATATATAACGCTATTGCTAACGATGCAATAGCGGCGTCGCTTTTGCGACAGGCCGAAGCAACGCTACTCTCACCAAGTGATATTCCTGAGAGCAAGCACAGTACGACAGCTTTCATTTATCCTGCGGCCCATATGACGTAATGCGGGACTAAAAGGGGATGCAAAAGGCAACCGTAGCCCAGTAAAGATTAATCATAGTGTTTACACACAACCACTAGGGAACAATGTCAGGCACGGTGGTGAGATGGGCACCATCAGAGAACCAGATCCCTCAATCGTTCCTTGAGCTGCGTTTACCAGGGGCGCTTTCACGTCTGCATTTAGTTACGAGTCGTTGAGTCTTGTCCAATCACTACGATGAGACATTTCATGCCACGTGTATTGAGAACAACTAGTTGTTAGGTAATGAGCGACCAAAGCCCCTGACTTCAGGCGGAACGAGCATTCCAGTTCATAGACACATGCAGCTGGCCCCAGCTCAGCTCCTTTATCCGTTCCTCCTCGCTTGGTTTCCAGAGCCCCGGCGCCGTGTCTGAGCACACGAGGCTGGACTCTATTCTAAGTTGTTTCACCTCCGTCCTCTTCGTCCCCGGGCTTCTGCCTTCTTTTCCTAAACCCTACGGGGGACGGCCACCAACCACTCCCGCGATCTATACCACGTCGAAAATGTTTGATACTGGAAGGTCTCGTGGCCGGCTTCTTATAGTCATTTACCAGCGGTTGGTTCAGTTCCGGCCTTTCCGCGACGCCCCCTGGCCGGCTACGTCCCTGGCCAACTCTTCTATCTGGGCTGATTATGTCGAACATTCGATGGAGATGGGGGGAGATCTTGTCATGAAATGCATACAGAATCAGGGGTAACGAGAAAACCAGCGAAACACAGACTAGGGAAGACTATCAGCTCGTGTATCAAAGGAATCTCTGTGTTATTGCAACTTACAGATGATTGGAAATATCCATTGGGGGGAATAGAAGAGTTCGCCTTTCTCGTTATGCTGGAAAACAGAGACATTGAGTGCGAATAGTGAGGCGAGGAACGACAAAGGTAACTTCAATTTGTCGTTAATTCCTAATAAGAGTAGTTCCTTATTTCGGAGACAATGGCCGTTGCACTTACGAAGAAGACTGTTGCGATAGTGAATACCACAAGAGCTCTGCCCTGTTGTACTGCCTCGTTCGAATAAATTACGGCAAGCTTGTTCTGCTCAAGGCTGAGTGTTGCGTTTACCTAAGCCCATCAGCGCTGCATTTTGAGGCTAGTTGGTTGCTGTGGCTTACCGCGGTGTAGATTCTCTTTACGTACTTCTCCATCTCATCAATGTCATGGATAATTTGAGTGACCTTAGTACGATCACCATCTCGACCCGATAGTTCTTTCAGCACGTCCTGTTGATGGGACACTACTACTCGTAGAATGTGTAGTTCGTCCTGCAGGTCTTTGATCTTGCAAAGGAGCTTTGCTGGTTCGCTTATGGACGTCTTGTGTTCTGTGGTCGAGGAGCCCTTCCCATGAAAACCATTGATTTCTTCATCCTTGGTGAAATTTTCAAAGAGCTCAACCTCCTTGAGTGCCTATAGAGATATCAGAGTGTGAAATGAGACGAGGGGTGGGGTGGGTGCCAGCCTGGGTATTTATTTATAAAATTACGACAGGTGTGAGGGACTACTAACAGCTTTGTTAATAGAGTTCGAGAAGATCTCGCGGATGGTTAGTAGCATCCTCTCTCCTTTTTGGGTCTCTCCATATTGCTCCTGGTTTTGATCAGCGCTGCGCGGTGTTTTATCTGGTTTAGCCTCTTGAACTCGGTCGTAGGTCTGAATACAGATGTCGATGATGAATCTTGCCAACTCCTGTACCGATTTGGGCCGATCCTCCGCGCTTTCTAGGTTTGCAAAGACACTTTCGTAGACAACGTCTTTGCGTCCATCCTGGCGGTGAGTTGTTGACGTAATCACCGTATCTAGGAAATACATCAGCATTGGTGCTTCTCATGTATATCAGATCCGAGGTTATGGACTTACCAGGGGTGATAATCCAAAGCCATAACTGATCCACCCTGAGGAGGATCCATTCATCAAGGTTGTCGCAGTTGTCATCATGGAGCTCTTTAGTTACAATCTGATCCTTGTTGCGCCTGTTTATGTCCTCAGGGTTGTCTCCTTTGTCCGGATTGAACTGGTAATAGAATTCATCAAGAGTCCGAGAACCATGGATCGTTTCGTTCCTGTAGAGATCAAGTAGAGCTTGGTAGCTTGTCTTGTGTTCATTTTCTTTGCCCTCTTTGGCTTGGGAATGCGTACCTACGTAGAGTGCCACTCGTTCAAAGCGTTGGTTGTTTCCATCCTTGCTTTTATTTGACTTTCGCAACAGCTCACTCTTCTCCGATTCCTTACCCTCATCCGTTCCCGTAGATATAGATTTTGATAAGTCTGCTGCCTCTCCTGATGGAGTTTCGGTAACTCCCGTAGCCGGAGGTTTTGGTGCGGTAATCTTGGCTTTCTGTACCATTCATTAATTACATCCGTTATTCACAACGCCACCGTGTACACCCTACCATGCACTGGGGCTTCATCAGCCGTGAGGGGGATCTTGTATCAGGGATTTCAGTCCAGCTGCGTCTCAAAAAAGAGCTTAGGCGGTCGAATTCTTTCCCGTACACATCCTCTATTTCATCCGGCCCGGATGCCTGTCCCTCGTGCCGGGCTCGTTCGTATCGTTCGTAGAGCACATTCATGGTCAAATCCTGTTTCAATATGCTTAGTGAGATAAGTTCTGCAGCATGCCACCTCAAGTCAAATGCCCTGCTTCTATTCTTTGGCTAATTCAAAGGATTCTTACATTCATCCATTGCAGCTACAGAGAGTTAATGTTCCAGCCAACGCAGATCCTAATGCCATCAACTTACATTATTAGCTGGCAAGTGAATCCAGCGAAACTCAAAGGTCTCGTTTGTCTGGGAGTTGGGTTTTGTTGATTCTGTCTCTCTCGGCTTTTGTTCTCCGCAATGATTTATTGTCTCATCCGGCGTATTTTTGCGTTTCTGTGTCTGGTTCAATTCGTCAGCCATTAATTTATACACCTCCTCGTTGATTTTCTGCGTCCGGGCAGCCCTGTCGTCCATGATCTTCTGTGGTCCTTGCCCGTAGACGACCTCCGTCACCGATTTGAATTCTTGTCTGAAACCGGCCTTATCACCAGTGGTATAAAAGTCTGTAATGATGGCATCATGCCCAGGCTTGATGGTAACTTTTGGCGACGGTTTCTTAAGTTCAACGAAGGTTGAGATACCAAGGTAATCGTCGCTCTGTAGCAGGAGATCTCGAATCACGTCCAACTTGAAATTGGGGTCTTCCTTCTCTTCGGCTTTCTTCTTTGTCTGTGTCAATATTTCCTCCAGTGTCTCCCCGCTAGGCTTTTTCTTCAATCCAATCCGCGCGTCGGGCCAGTTTAGGCGCTTTAGCCTCATAGACTTGTCCAACACTTCTTGTGCTCTATTTCTCTTCTGGCGATTTTTGTCAGTAGGCGCAATAACCTTAAGGAGCTCCCAAACAGTGCGGACGTCTCCGCAATAGACAGCTAATTCAAGAGCGTCCCAATCCTTACTGACTACAGTCCGATCAAATTCGGATTTGATCTGTTGCTTAAGATGCATCCGCACCAGTCCGTGGAGTGTTGCATCTTGAATTGCCCATTCCAATGTATCCTTTGTGATGAGCTCTTGGTGTAAAGAGGATGCCGCTGTTCGTAGAAAAATCTCTACCACCTCTCGATAATGGTTGTCAACCGCCCTGCGAAATGCCGTGGCTCCACTCTTGTCCTTTTGCATGATTCCTTCGGTGCTCATACCCCCTAACAAAATCTCCACCCGGTGAGACTTATTAGAGCTTGCGGCAAGGTGAAGCGCTGTTTCGCCCGTTTTCGTTTGTAAGTCTGCCATACCTGGAACATTCAACAGATAAGGCACGGCCTTCTCGTACTCCCCAAGAGTGCTCATGCCTCTTTTCCAGCCTTCAACTTCTTCATCTTCAACAGGCTCGGAGAAGCTAGCCATGTGCAGAGCAGTTCTCCCTTGGTCGTCCACCGTTATCTTCGGCTTAGACTTCTTTAGTAGTAAGTCCACAATATCAGCATAGCCTTGTTGGCTAGCCTTGAACAAGGCAGTGTGCTTTGAATGGTCTGAAATGTCAACATCTGCGCCCCTGTGAAGGAGCTTCTCTACGATGGCCCAGTGGCCACGCCAGGAGGCCCTCATGAGGGCAGTATATCCATCGTTGTATTGTTGATTTATATTCGCATCCTTTTTGAGGAGATGTTCAACAATAGCTTCATGTCCATACCGCGCTGCACATTCGAGGGCAGTCCATCCATCGTTTTTTTGTTGGTTAATGTTCGGATCCTTTTTGAGGAGATGTTCAACAATAGTTTCATGCCCATGCTGTGCTGCTTTCAGGAGGGCAGTCGATCCACTGTTGCATTGTTGGTTGATGTTTGCATCCTTTTTGAGGAGATGTTCAACAATAGCTCCATGTCCATACCGCGCTGCCGTGATTAATGGAGTATATCCCAAAGAATCAATACAGTTAACATTCGCTGCCTCGCTGTCCAAGAGCATTGTGACAATACTCTCCCAACCAACCCGACAGGCGTCGTCCAGTGGAGTGCACCCATCTTTGTCCTGAATATTAAGATCCGCTCCATGTTGAATCGCGTGGTCAAGCAGGATTTTGACAGTATCGACTTTGCCTGTCCAACATGCCTCGTGCAGCGGGGTGCGAGACCAATTGTCTTTAATGCTCGGGTCCACTCCGGCTTCAAGAAGAACTTTCAGAGCATTGTCGAATCCCTTGTAGGCTGCAATGTGGAGCGCAGACTGCCCTTTCTCATTGAGGGCTTTTATTTCTTCCGCCCCTATCTTGGACAGCAGCGCACGTAACACGGCGTCTTCTGTGTCGGTGTCCATTACGAGGAGATGCAACGGCGTCTGTCCAGCTGCGTTCCTCGGGGCAAGGCTGGCTTCTGGTGAGATATCCTTGATTTGAGATGCTAAGTCAGGGACTTTCGCTGGATCATGTTTAGCGGCTTCTAGCAGTTTGTTCTGAAGGTCTTTAAGCTTCTGATCGTGGTCGGTGGCGTGTCCCTCCGTCTCCACCTGTCCCTCCTGATTGTCGCCCCGTTCGAGCTCTTCGGTGGTGTCCGGCATGACGGGCAACTACTCGGCCACTTGGAGTCGCGGAAAGCTGAGGGATGATCGTTGAACCGACTTGAAGGAAGAATCTACTGAGATACGTGCGCGCCAAAGGTGACTTGGAAGGTAAACAATCATACTAATACTTAGATGAGGTGAGATCTCAGAAGTGCACCTCTTTCCTCCCCAGTCTCGCATCCTAATTTAGATGGTATTAGGGTGCGGCCAGTTGGCCATGTGGCATGGATAACCGGTGTGAAATGACCAATGGGTTCGTAGAACACCTCTGTAGGCTACGGAAAGAAGTTTAGACTGGAGCAGCCATCCCACATGTAATGTGATGACATGCTCTGTGGCTGGCTGAATTGCCAGGAGTGGACAAAACCGATTTCAAATAATTCAGTGACAAGTGTAACAGAGGTGTCTGAGAGGGAAGAGATACCTTAACAGTAATTCGATAATAAAGCCAATAAGGTGTACTAGGGTCGCCGTAAAAAGTTTAAGCGACTTAATAGTTTCAGCCAGTTCAAGCAGCGAGCTCCTCCGCCACCGATTAATGGAACACCCGCGGCCCGCGTAAACCATCTCATTATATAACTGCCGGTTCCGAATCTCGGCACCGAGTCGAGCGAGAATGCTTCGAAGGGTCTTCCAACGAGACGATAATGGCCTTGGGTACGCGGCGTAGCGGAGTAGATGGTCTTGTTTGGGTTCTCTCTATGCTAGCCACCTCAGGCCAATAGGGGCCAGGACCAGGTCCAGGGCCCCGGGGAAACAAAACCAAGCATGATACATCGGTATCAGTGAAAACTTACCAAAACACAACTCATTCCGTTTGTAGGGGTTGGTCTCCCGTCTACGTATGTTATAACAGCTTCAGCTAACGTAGGTAGGACCTAGACTCGAGCTGTAGAAAGCTTTATCTCGTAAGCTTCAATCTGCCAAGCTTTGTCGGCGATTTTGCGGCCGCGAAGCCCGTACGGTTTTTCTTTCGGATTCATGCCAAGTCGCCTATGACGAAGCTTACCCGAGATGCTGATTCAGAATCAGTGTGTGTCCATGCTTGGCTCTCAATGCGAGCCGAGGACGAATATATAGCCCATTGCCCGGATAGGAAGTTGGGACGGCGAACTCACAAATATAGGCACAAATCGTGCACCAGCAGACTACGACGCGGTCTGGGAGCACCGAATTAGAACAGTGCCTGCCATGCTCCCATATTGGACCATGTGGCTCAATTCTTAAATGTAAATCTCATATGCTTTTGCTGGAATAGGCTGCGCTCGTCGTACGCCCCGAGATTGCTTCGCCCGACTCTGACGCAAGCGGCTACGCCGTGAATTCCGTCCCGGTAGGAAGGCTATCGGAGCACGGAGCCGACGGTTCTCCATTCGATAACGTCCGACATCTTACAGAGGGATACGGAGAATAAAATACTTGAGACGTCCCAGCTTATTTGTTTAACCGATGAACTTGGCTTGATGTCGACCCCTGCGATTATCACAACTCGATCTGGCCGAAGTCAGCCAGACCTCCCTTTTCACTAGATTACCCCGATTGACCATTGCGGACTGTAGTGGCGGGCTTTCAGTACCAGAGGCGGTGATAAACATGGCATTTCAAGTAGTTTCTCCGGTCCTCGACCTCCAGTTGAGCAGTCCGCTCTTTCGACTGCCCCAGGAGTTAAGGGACCAGGTATACTCGTATCTCTTCGCTCGCACGAGAATCTCCCGCGGCGAGAGACAGGATCCCAGCGAGAATCGACGCATACGAACCAGGCCGTCTCCCCACGGTCTTGCGATCCTCCGGGCCTGCCGGCGCGCGAGCGACGAGATCGGCGACAGATGGCTGGGCGAGGTTACATTCAATTTCGAAGACCAAGCGACCATGCTCGACGCCCTGACAATACTCCCCGCCGAGAAAATGTCGAAGATACGGCATCTCCGCGTCCGCGGGCAGAAGCTCGAGCTCGGCTTCCCGGGCGGGAGCGAGTTCAGGGCCTGCTACGGCCTGGCGTCCACCCTAAAGCTGCTACCTGGACTGCGCCTCGACACGCTCACGGTCTTCGGAGACGCCAACTACCGGCAAAGCTACGAGACGCTGGACGAGCTCGTCAGGGAGGGCAGCGGCTGGAGAGAGCTCCGCTTCATCAGTCCAGGCTGCGCGTTGCTCGGGTACGTCAACACCCTGCCCCTTTTCGTGGACAACACGCAGGAGTGCCGGTTCTGGCGGAAACCCCAACCGGCGGACTGGCAGGGCGCGTTAGACAGCCGCGACGGAGAGACGTCAGGGCCGTCAGTGACAGTTTACCGGTCCACGCAGCTCGGGTGCTGCGGCTCCGTCTTAGACGAGAGGACCCGCGAGCTCTACGAACAGGAGGTTCCTCAGGACAGGCTGTCCACGGAGGATTTCGGGATCTGGGGCGACAAGGAACTGCTCGCCGATGGCGGGTACAAGAAAGAGATGATGGTTGTCGCGAGGAGAGGCGCCGGTGTCGACTATGCGGAGGCGGAGGGCTCTCCCTTCATCCGGAACGATATTCGCAATGATATGGAGGGGAGGACGTGGTGTGCTATCAGGCACTACCACGTTGACGCCCTGAATGGGGAAAGCCAAGTCGAAGAACAGGTTGAGACGGATTCGTATACCAATGTCGAGGACTACATCTGGCCGCCTGCGGGTGCTTCGTCTCACTCGAACATATATGCGGGGATATAGAAGCAGCAATTGGGCTTTCCAGCAACTGGTAGTTATATATAAAGTTAATGCCCATTCGCACCCTATTGCGACGTCGAGGCTATGGCGAAGTAAATATGCATTACATTCTCCATTGACGTAAATAATGAGACATCATGTAAAGTGTAGCACCAGTTGGATATGGAGAGTCGACAGCGATCCGGGGAATATCTAATCTCCATAGCCGTATCGACGCATTCTAAGCCCCTTTTCTCAAAACACCTTTCTCTCTTACGGTTCATCCACGGAGATCCGACTCTGCAGCCAACGGGCTCATAAAGCTGTATATTACATTTAGTAGTTATGCTAAAAGTCACCTATTAGGCCCGGGCAGATCACAAAATTGTAATAAATTTATGGTTCTCTCCTTGGTCCATTACACTCAATAAGGAAGTAACTTAGAAGGGTACCGAGGAGTTTATTAAATAACAAGTTGGTACGTACTGGAGGGGTAAGCCGAGACAGTAATGGTCTGTGCACTTAGACCAGATCCTGTTACTCATATCTGATTGGCTGAATCCGAAGTGGGAGCTTCTCTACTTTTCGTGGAAACGTCAGGCCTTGCGAGTCGAAGCTTCCATAGTTATAATTGACTTCCCTCTGTGACGTCCGAGTCGCAAAACGACCAACAGCCTTCTCTCTCCGCTCTACCCAAACCAACCTCTCCCCGTACGACTTGTAGAAACCCTTACCTCGACGACAATAAAAACAATAAAAATAATAGTTGACACGGGAGATGTTGACTGCCACGACAAACGTCGCGCGCTTGGGCGCACTTGTCGCTCGAGGCCTGCAGCTCCAAGCTACCGCATTCACAAGAGGGGCAGCCAGCACCTGCCCGTACTCGACCTTCGCATCCTCCCTGGCGCGGCGCCAATGCACAATCAGCCCTCGAGCAGGAGCGCCAAAGTCCATCTCCAGCCCCCTCAAGACCCGTCCAGTATCCGCAGCCGCGCGAAAGGCACCGCAAAGTCAATTCACAGCGACCCAACGACGGCACGCCTCCACAACCGCCTCCCCCACATCCCCGTCGCCGAAGAGCGCCGCGAACACAAACACGAGCGCGAACACGACGCCGGCCCTCGACTGGAACACGTTCTTCCGGCTGCGCAAGACCCGGCGCCGGTTCCAGCTGGCGAGCAGCGTGTTGACGACGCTGGCGGGCGGCGCCGCGGGCGCCCTCCTGCTCGTGAACCAGGACCTCGAGTGGCTGGTGAACAACATACCCATGGACCCGTTCTTCAGCCTGGGCCTCCTGACGCTCGCCTTCTCGGGTCTCGGCTGGCTCGCGGGTCCCGTCCTCGGTTCCGCCCTCTTCCACATCTACCGCCGCGGCGTCAAGCAGCCCATGGCCGCCAAGGAGGCCGAGTTCTTCGCGCGCATCAAGAAGAACAGGGTTGACCCCACGACGAGCTCCGTGCAGAACCCCGGTGAGTAGCTACTTCCTTTTCAATTTTTGGTCTTGGAATGCATAAGGCGACGCATGGGAGTTGGGTAGGTGGATGGACGGATGGACGTGCTAACGTTACGCTTCGCAGTTCCTGATTTCTACGGCGAGAAGATTTCTAGCGTGGCTGGCTACAGGCAATGGCTAAAGGATCAGAGGGCATTCAACAAGAAACGCACAAGCTTCGTCTAATGGCAGCAAGTAGGTTTGAGACGACGAATTGTTTAATTAGGCTTTTATTGCTTGGTACGGTACGGAAGGCCGAGTCCGTCGCTGAAGAGGAATATGTGACATCGCTCGGGTTGGCGTTTATAAAGATCCTCTCCCACTGTGTATCAACAGCGTCAGGATTCTGGTATTTATGGCTTCAAAAAAATGCGAACTCCTCTTACCAGTTCAACATTTTCCAGGTCTTCATGCATGCGATTGAATGGCTCAGGGCTACTACAAAAAAGGTATCGTAGGGTCAACCTCTTGCTTCCAAGCTCTCATTCCGCCTTTGATATCACCGATGAAGCGGGCCCCACCCCCATCCAGCCCCATCTCCTTCAACCTGCGCGTCACCAGCTGCGAGTCGTTTCCAACGCGGCAGACGACGTATATGGGTGCGTCAGGGGGCAGCGATTCCGGGATCCAGTCCGGCCCCTTCGGCTGCTCCCCCCTACCGTCGTCGCCACCCGACCCCGACCTGTCCTGTGCCCGGAACCGGGAGAACGGCACGTTGACCGAGCCCGGTATGCTTGCGATATCGTAGTGCTCCCTCTCTCGGACATCCAGCAGCAGGTGCCCCCGCCCCCTTCTCGGTGCGCCCGGCGTCTCGGCCCGCAGCACCTTGCTGTAGTACTCGGCGGCCGACACGCGCTCTTCGGGTTTTAGTACATCGATCGGCGCGTTGACGCCGCAGAACTGCACGTAGTCCAGGGACCCCGAGCTCAGCTCTTCTAGCGTCAGCGTCGACCCCGGCGAGCAGGCGACGCAGTCCGGCCGGCGGCCTCGCATGCGCACGGACCGGAAGGGCGGCGTCGAGTACGCGGAGAACAGGAGCAGGCTCGGCGCGCTCGCGCTCGGCTGTTTCTCTTCCGCGATCCCAGCCTCGCTCCCGTTGGTGGCGGTCGTCGTGGTGGGGCCGGGGCGAGGTGGGGCGGTAATGATTTTTATGGCCTCGAGCGCCTGCAGCACGCCCATGACGCCGACGACGGGGCCCAGGATCCCGCCCTCGCCGCAGCTCACCACGCTCGCGGCCGGCGGCGGGCGCGGGAACACGCACCGGTAGCAGGGCCCGGCCTCGCCCGTCGAAACCCGCCCAGCGCCGTCTCCGCCCCCTCCTCCCCGCGGCGGCGCTGGCGGGTAGTTCAGCACGATGAGCTGGCCGTCGGTGCGCAGGGCCGACGCCGAGACGAGGGGCCGGCCGAGCAGCACGCAGACGTCGGAGACGAGGTAGCGCGTGGCGGGGTTGTCGGTGCAGTCGAGCACGACGTCGTAGCCCCCGACGATCTCGGCCGCATTCCGCGGCGTCAGGTGCGCCGCGTGCGCCGCGTAGCGGACGCGGGGGTTCAGGGCCCGGCAGTGCGCCACGAGGCTGTCCGCCTTTCGCTGGCCGACGCGCGCCGTCGCGTGCCCCACCTGCCGGTGCAGGTTCGAGGCCTCGACCACGTCGCCGTCGGCGATCCCGAGCGCGCCCACCCCGGCCCCCGCCAGGTACGACGCCGCGGGGCACCCGAGCCCGCCGGCGCCCACCACGAGCACGCGCGCCGCCTTCAGGCGCAGCTGCCCCGCGATGCCGACGCTCGGCAGGATCAGCTGCCGCGCGTAGCGCGTGTATTCCTCTTCCTCGAGGGGCCAGTTCCGGGTTGCTGCCGGTTTGGCGGCTTCGGCTCCATTGCCGAGTGGTGGGGGGTCCCGTGGTTCGGGCTGCTCGGCGGCATCCTCGTCACGTGGGCTCTCGAGGTCCTGTAACTGCCTGCGGAGGTCCTCGAGTTGCTTTTCCGCTTGCGAGATTTGCCTCCGCAGCTCTTCGGCTTTGTTCGTTGCCCCGTCCATTTTCAAGTGAACGGAGGCGGTAGAGAATGGAGGGGCCTTCACGCATATGGAAAATGTGAATAATATTTCTGTTCCGGATATCGGCGTAGTGGGCCCCATGCAGTTATCCCGTAGCTCCACCCCACCAAACGTGCTCCACTAAAATTTTGACCTTCCTTCCAACTACCCACTTCGTAGCATCGTATCTTCAAACAACGCTTGACCTTTTACACTTTCACGAACTTCACAGCCCTATCCAGACGCCATGGTAATACCACCCTCCAACTCCCTACGTATCCTTCGTCCGATCTAACGCGCAGTCGCCCAGGCCCCCGTACAACCAACCAAGCGGCGGTCCCTACGCGCCAAGCTCGCGGCCCGCGCGGCCACGGGCCCGGCGCCCTACGAGCCGAGAAAGGCGCCGCGGCCCGACGCGGCGCCGACGACGGACGCCTTCGTCAACTCGAAGAAGGACAAGCGGCTGATCAAGCACTCGTCGTTCGTGTCGCGGATCGAGAAGAGCGGCGGCGCGAGCAAGAAGGCGCTGAGGCGGCGCCGGCCGGGAAAGAAGCTCAAGACGAGCCTCGGGGCGCTCGCCGACGCGCTCCCGGACCTGGCCGAGCGGACCGGGGACGACGAGACGATGCTGCGGCAGCTGCGCGAGGGAAAGGTGCGCCACAGGTCCCTGCGCACGCGCCCCGGCGCCCTCAAGCGGAAGGAGAAGATCGTGAAGGGCGAGGTCGAGAGGTTCGGTGTCAGTCTCGCGCGGCTGAATGCCGTTGGCGGTGCTGCGGAGGCGCAGGGAATGCAGGTCGAGGGACCGAGCGAAGGTGCCGAGGTGAGCGGGAACGGGGCGGTTGGGGCGCAGACACAGCCGCATATGCGGGCACAGACGCAACAAGCCCAGGCTTCGACGTCGAACCGGTGGGCTGCGCTAAGGGGCTTCATTTCGGCTACCATGGAACAGAATCCTGCGTTTATTGGGAAACAAGATGGGCAGTGAAGACGAAAGTCGTACTATAATCACAAGGACAATATCTCATTGAGAACGCTATCAACACTACGGGGTATATTCCGAGGAGGTAAACGCCATCCTTCCTGTTCCTTTTCCGTATCCGCGAATGCTGATGCTAATTCGTTGGAAGGTCAAGTGATCAGTGCTCTACGAGGGAGTCTCGCGCCAGCTTGGTCTTCCCTTGAGAGGAAACAATCCCTGCGCCGAGCATGGATAGGCCGATGAGACCACAGTCCTGTGGGATGGTTAGCAACAGCAGCTGAGTAACGTGGAGAGTCGCGAATGATCTTACATCGAAGCAACCAATGATAGTAAAGGGCAGCAAGGGACAACTGCGATGAGCGGTTGCCAATCTGAAATCATTCCCGCTCCTGCTGCCCTTGATCCACTCCGTCTCTCGTCTCATCCGCGTGTTCATGTTGCCGAATACGAACTTGATACATGTGATCGCGGCGTCCGAATACACGACCCTGATCCCCCTGAGATCTTCGTGCTCTGACACTGGGAGTACTATCTCTGATGCAAAAGAGGTGTATCCCAGTTCGTCGCTCATCAGCAGTTTCGACTCACCCACCTGGTGAACCAGTCGGATCCCTGAGATGAACACATACCCTCCTACGCTGGTTTTCGTCACGCCGATGCCGCGGAGTCGGTAATCTCGTGACACCCAAGGTAGGCGGCGCCAACTGTGGATCCTTGTTGAACTGCCGTATGGCTCCTCTAGCTGCGGCTTGACCGGCTGCACGTAGCTTACCTCCGATCGACAGAGCTGCCATTTCGTATCGAGTTCTGCGGTCAGAGATTCCCAATCCGCCACGTCAACCGGGAAACCCTGTGGAGTCCTGCAGATGAGATCTCTCACTCCACTCAGTCCTTTCCACACTCTTAGTCTTGCCTTGGCATGCCTGTAGAAGCTCCCGACGTTCCAGTAAGAGCTCTCCCAGCGTGACCGCGAGAGCGGTGGCATAGAGAAGCAGAGGGCACGCCAATCTGGAATCGTGTCCGTGTTGGCTGGAATAGCATACGGATAGTCATTCAGGAAGTGCATCTTCCAGTACGAAGCTGGGAGCTGATCCAGCGTCGATACTGCGGCGATGCACTTTGAGGCAAGGCGTAGATTGGGGAGGTCGAGAAACCGCACGAAGGGCAAGATGCATAATAGTAACTCACGCGGAAGTCGAGAGAAAATATCATAGCGGCGACTATAAGGCGGACGAGACCGTCTAGGACCAGTCGTTCTTTTGGTCAACCGGGTGGTAGTTGTTGCACAGCGCTTAGACAACTTTGTTTCTCTTGGCTCCGAGCCCCTTGTTAGGAACTCGGATATTGCTTGCTCGAGCTTCCCCGTCATGATCCCGTTCGCTTGGAAAATATCCGCAAACGTCCAAAATCTCAACGGCTCTGTACCGAGGCTGATGTCCGCACGTTCTATTATAGGTCGCAGGCCATGTCGTAGGCGACCGGCAGATTTCCGGGTGAGGCAATATAGGATCCGAGCTAGACCGGTGGCCAGATGGGTGTCTTCAGTCGAACCAGAAACACCAAAACGAGTCGTGAATATCTCCCAACAGGAGCCATGCAACAGGAAAGCCCACTCTTTGTTGATGGGATCGCAACCGAGCTTGACGAGGTGTTGCGGATTCACCGTTGCCAACTCAGAACCGCTGTGTCGGGCTTCTTCTTCCGTATCCGATACATAAGTTACAAAGGAGCCGTCGCGACATGCTTCAATCGCCCCCACCCATGCTAAGCTAGCCTTCTCCTCGGGTCCTTGCTTCCAAGTCACTAGTATCATTAGTATCCAGCACAAAACGCCTAGGTAAGGAGCTGTGTTAAAGAGGTGTGAGGTGGTGCACTCACCCAGGCGCATCTCGGATAAACCAGACCTTTGCTTGAGTGTGGAATGTCGCGGTGGCTGCGGTACTAGGTCAAAGCCCCGCGAACATATCGGGCATAGAATGCGGTGTGGATTCATAGTGAGGCCGTTGCGATGGGGATCACCAGGCGATATGCTCTCGACCCTGGGTGGATAGCACGGTGAAAGGGCGCCGAATTGAAATAGGTCCCTGTGCGTGCGCTGTTGAGTGTGTAAGGAGGCAGAGAGAGACGAGATATGTGTGGAAGTCCTCATATACACGTCGTTGAGCCCATTTGAATGCCTCGTTCGCCAATCTGAGTGGGCGTTCACGCTGAGGTGGTACCCATAGGCAGCAGAGGTAGACTGGAATCGGACAAGCAAGGAACGAATGTTGCTTGGAAACGATAAATATGCCCTACAACAGCGACGGCAGCATTGCACAGATGTGCTGTACTGTATGCCTTCGGTATTACTAGATATCAGCCGGACAAACGACCTTGAACCAGAACTCGGTGAATTATTCACCGGCTACTCTGATTTGATGTTCCTGCTGTATTTGATAAGGAAACATCTCGTCATGCTATCCCAGCACGAGTCATGACACACTAGCAGCCTTACAATAGTATATATTCAGGGCTCCTTCCGCTATCACACGGATTGCGCGAGGATTCGATGAGGTTTGAATATATCGGAAGCCGCCAGGGAGCTCTACCTACTTGCCTGACTGCATATATCCGAATTACACATCCGCAGTTCCTGAAGTTCGTCGGCATCCGTGATCTGTGCCTCTGATGTGGTGAGGACTTCCCAAATAGGCGAATTTCTATTGCCAAGCTTTCTCTGTGGGAAGGTGATTTGTGGGGTGACGTGTGCATCCGGGGACCCCTGTCGATGACCGGAGATCGTGTCGAAGTCCCCCCCCTCCCCAGCGTCTCCCCCTCAGCCCCAGAAATCCCCATTATTTTATCGATTCCCAATTGAACAGGCACCCAGCCTCGTTGGTATTCGTCATTCTGTGCGCTACTGGAGTTACCCAGATCTGTAGGTAATTGCTCTAGAACAGCCTGCTCCATTTTTACCCAAACCGAACCGGCAAGGGGGATTTTCAGCGTGGCTCCTCAACTGTGTGCTGTACATGAAATCACCAAACCCATTATCAACAACACATCACCCTCTTGAACCGCCAGATTTTCATGAAGCGTGAAATAGTCTATGCATTAAGGTCAGCTGATGGGACGGGGAGAAGAAATAACAGCTGGCAGACATGTATACAGAGGTATGGATATTATGTGCCCTGGGTGTGCCCCACTACGGCGAACGGCCTTTTCCTCCTGTGCAGGTCCACTCAAAACTGCCACCATCCCCCAGACCAGCGCACGTCCTCCATCCTCGCTGACTTTTCTCGCTGTCCCTTCCCGCCAAAACCCAATAACCTTGAATAGAATTCGGGTCCTTTGTGTTACTCCTGAACCTTCTAAACCTCTATGGAGAGGGATCTCCTCTTGGTGAAAAGAGCTGCTCGTCACGTTTCCACATCGGCCACATTTTCGCGACCCTCGCTCACAATCTCGCTTGGCAGCTAGACTAGACATAGGGCCAGCTTATAATGGTCATTGCATGATCGTCAGTTAGTAGCATTATCTTGGACTTATTCCGTCATCCTTCCCCACCGCCACCATCCGTCACGACGCCTTCGCGCTTTGGATATCAATCGCCCTCCCCGCCCCGTGTAATTACGCCTGCCACAATCTGATTCTCCGTCTCCGGATCCCTCGTGAACGCATACGCTATCAAATTCTCCTCGGACCATAGATCATTCAATATTGCAACCCCACATCATTGCGGCAGGTCACAGCGATTTCTCCGTGTCCTGAGTACTGTCACTCGTAACGGTTTCGCCAGGGGTTTCTTCCAGCAGCGAACCTATCTCCCAATGCCGTTCCGTGACAGGATTGCGCGGCGGTTCGGCGACAGTGTGAGCCCCCTCCGTAGCAGAAGTAGTTCCCGCCGACGGCGCTCAAGAAGGAAGCAGTTATCCCCCTCGCCCTCGCCAACCCAGCCTTATCTCTCATGTGAGTGGAAAAGAAACGCCCTATCGACACATGATTCCGATTCAGGAAGTGACTGATTTGTTCATAGATCATGACGTCCTCCGTACGCGAACCCTTGACCTCGAACCCGATCTGTACTTCTTAGCTGCTGACCTCCGTTTTGTAGTGACGTATGAAGACGTGAACGCTCTCAAAAATGACTGGCTAACCGATAATGTGTGCTCCCCAAATCCATACGATTCGAGCCACCTTCTAATCTCCAGTGTTACTCCAGAACATCGCATTTTGGGAAGAGTTCCTCGAGCATGAGATTCTCACCAAGTATCCCCAAGCGCGCATAATCCTCCTCCGACCGTCGATGACTTTCCTCTTAATGAAGAACAAGAATACCGAGATGGTCCGATCCGCCTTACCTGATTTCCGAGGAGTCACGCACATCTTCCTGCCCATCAACGATAACAGGAATGTCTCACAGGCTGAAGGTGGAAGTCATTGGTCGTTGCTCCTAGTGAGCATAATCGACGGCGTAGCGTTTCACTACGACTCGCTCGACGGCGCGAACAACGCCGAGGCATGGGACGCGACTAAGAGGTTATCCAGTGTCCTAGGCAAGCCTTTGCGATTCCACTATCTTGCGGATTGTCCCCAACAAGAGAATGGGAGTGACTGTGGCGTCTTCGTTTGCATCATGATGCGGCATCTGCTCGTCAAACGCCTCCTGGCAGTAAATGCTGGCGAGAAGATATCAATGAGTATGGCACACAAAGCTATCGATGCCTATGGAGCGCGCAAGGAGATGCTCAAGATCATCGGATCTATGCGCAAGGAAGGAGAGCGCAGACGACTCCCGTCAAGCAATACACCGCCGAGGATCGAATAGGACTCTCCGTGTGGCTCAATCTGTTGTGGATTTCCATCGCCTGCGCGAGGTATCGTTGGCCTAGTACCAGGCTATTTCCAGGGAAAGAAAGTCTGATATCTTCAGAGTCCCCGGTTACCAGCGTCTTATGCCCCGAAATCCGCCCGCTGTCGAACCCGTGTTACACTGTGGCAAGTATTCCTAGCTTGGGTATACCCTCGCTCGACCATTCTGGCTTCGTGCAGCGGGACCGAGTCGCGCGCATCATTGCCACTGCATATCAGTTCCAACTTTGATTCATTGCTCCATCCGCCGAAATATACTCCGTCAAAGCGCAGGCATGCCGCATGCTCGTGTCCAAGCTCCGTCTGGCTGGTCAGGACGCGGCTTGCCGTCTTGGATCGTGGTGCTATCACGAAGCCCTCTGGAGATATACGGCGATGGACTGTTGTATAAAGGAGGCTATCGGGAGTTAAGGAGTATGAGGGCGGGAAGGCACATACATACGTGACACGCATCATCAGGAACGATATCGGAGGTTGAAGACGAGCGTTTCATGCATATACGCATTTTGTATGAAAGCAATGATTAAATCAATGCATACCTATTCTCTTGCCTGTGCGGACCACCTGGCCCGGCAACAACAGGTATGAGGCTTATTATATCTTGTCAACCTCAGCACACTACAGCTTCAAGGTCTCCCGCTCCAGTGGATACACGGTCACCTGTGATGTAATAGGGCGTGTAACACCAATATCTATGGATTTTCCAAGCGGGCCAAACACATCGCAACTAACACTCAAAATCTATAACGACAGAGGAGAGGAATGGGGTAATATTACAATATTACAGGATACTGCGGGCTTCCCTTCCGGACCAGCACGTGCTAAAACGCTATTATAACTAACCATAACCGAGATCCTTCGTGAAATGCAAACACGCTCTTCTAGCTGGTGGCGACGGAACGACGCCGACCTCGACTCACGATCAACGCGTACTAACCTATCATCGTCATCTATCGAGAGCCTGGCTCTGGCACTGTTTCAGGGAAGGGGGTCAGCGAAAGAGGCAATCACGCAGGACGTTGGTTAGTTTAGGGAGGGGGGAGGGGGGCGAAACGTACCATATTCCAGTAGACGCCGCGCCTCTTCAGCAGCTCGGCGTGGGTGCCGCGCTCGAGCACGCGGCCGCTGCCGAGGACGAAGATGACGTCGGCGTTCTGCACGGTGGCGAGGCGGTGGGCGACGACGACCATGGTCATGGAGCGGCTGGCGGCGGCGCGCTCGAAGGCCGTCTGCACGAGCCGCTCGCTCTCCGAGTCGAGGCTGCTCGTGGCCTCGTCGAGCAGCAGGAGCGCGGGCTTGCGAGCGAGGGCGCGCGCGATGGCCACGCGCTGCTTCTGCCCGCCCGACAGCGACACGCCGCGGCTGCCCACCTGCGTGTCGTAGCCCTCGGGCAGCGAGGAGATGAAGTCGTGGATGCTGGCGTCGCGGGACGCCGCGTGCAGCAGCTCGTCGCCCGGGTCGGCGGCCGCGGAGCCGAGCAGGATGTTCTCCCGCAGGGTGCCCTGGAACAGCGTCGGCTCCTGCGCCACGAGCGCCAGGTGCCGGCGCCACTCGTAGACGTCGACGCCGGCGATGTCGACGCCATTGGCGAGGATCTGGCCCCGCGGGATGTCGTAGAAGCGCTCGAGGAGCGACACGATGCTGGTCTTGCCGCAGCCCGAGGCGCCGACGAGGGCCGCGAACTGGCCCTTCTCGATCGTGAGGTTGAGGCCCCTGAAGATGGGCGTGTCGCGCGTCGGGTACCGGAAGTGGACGTCCCTCAGCTCGATCCTGATCCCGCCCTCCGTGTCGGGGATGTGCTGCTGCCGCTCCTCCTCCTGCGAGCCGCCTGCGCCCTTGGCGAGACGGCCGGTTGCCAAGATGCTCAGGATGCGGTTCGCGGCGGCCGTGGCCTGCGCCGCGTTGGGTCCCATGCTGAAGCCCTGGCCGGCTCCCTCGCCGCCTTGGATGATCGCCATGTAACATACGAAGAATTGCACGATGTTGTACTCCCTGCTCGCCATGAGCCTGGAACCGTACCAGAAAACAAGTGCCATGCAGGCTAAGCTAACACTGTCAGAGAAGGCAAAGATAGTCGTCGACCACCTAGCCTTCTTCAAAGCACTCGTCACGTGGCCCCTGAGTAAGGCCTGGTAGCGGGTGATGACCGTATCTTCTAAGGTGAGGGAGGCGACGGTCCGGAAGGCTCCTATGGACTCCGCTGCGAACTTGGATGACTCCGCGAACACGGCAGCGTTCATCTTCTCGAATTCGAGTTCGTACCTCATGCGGAAGTATCCGGCCACTAGGGCTATCGGTAAACCGACGAAACTAGCCACTATGGCGAGCTTCCAGCCAAAGGCAAAGGCGATCGCAATACATCCGATGAGGGTGAAGATCGAGACGTAAACCATCGACATGTTTAATCCGAGCAGTTCTTCGAGCTGCTTCGGATCGCCCCCAACCCTGGCGGTCAGCGTACCTGTCGAGTTTTCTTCCTCGTCGAAGAACGACGTCTTCTGGTAGAGGAGGCCTTCGAAATATTGTTGCCGGTACTTGGAGGAGACGTAGTGAGCGAGATGAGTCGACACGTAGCCAAGGCCAAAATAAGCGACGCCCACCGCAATCGCAAGCACAAACCACATCAGGGACCAAAAGTTGGATCTCTCGAGGAATTCGGGATTCCCGTATTCAACAGTAAATACGTCCATGGTCCGTGAAAAGGCATAGGCCATCAAAGGTTGAGTAGCTACAACGCCCGTCAGTAACCGACATTGAGGCGGTGGCGATCATGGTTTGCAAGGACCTACATGCTGCCAGCATGGCGAAACCGATGGTCAGGCCGTAGTAAGGGAAGCGGCTCTTCTGTTCGTACAGCAATCTCCCAAAGCTGCCAAACAGACCTCGATTTTTCCACTCCGCAGTTTTCGTCTCGCCGGGGATCTCTGATAGGGCCGCGCTCTTCTCACGACTAAGGGTCGCATCGAGCCCTCCTTCCAGCTCGTCCGAGTCGGAAGCTTCAGTAGGCTCGCCCAGGGATAGCTTCTGGGCATGCACCAGCCCATAGTAGACTCCGCCCTCGTTTTCGAGTAGGGAGTCGTGGGAGCCTTGCTCAACCACCTTGCCCTTTTGCAGCACAACTATTGTATCAGCTTTCTTGATTGTTGAGAGCCGGTGGGCAATGGTTATGGTTGTACGATTCTGTGACACTTTATCGAGCGCTGCCTGGACGATCTTTTCGCCTCGGACGTCAATAGCGGATGTAGCCTCGTCCAGGATAAGGATCTTCGGTTTCTTGATGACGGCACGAGCGATACTGATCCGTTGCCGCTGTCCGCCCGAGAGTTTCATTCCACCGTCGCCTACCATCGTGTCGTAGCCATCGGGAAGGCGGTCGATGAATTCGTCAGCGAAAGCTTCTTTGCAGGCCTCTCTAACCAGCTCCTTCTTTCGTTCTTCGCTTTCGTTCTCGAAATCCGAGCCTATGAGACCAAATGCAACATTCTTATAGATGGTATCGTTGAAGAGAGACGGTTCCTGTTGCACGAGACCTATCTGGGATCTCCACCATTTCAAGTCGATCTCCTCCAGCTCGTGGCCACTGGTGGATATAGAACCCCTCAGCTCAACGATAGGGCCTGTCTCTTCTGGCTTCACTGCGGCTGGCTCCTCGCCATCAGAATCTGTGTCGTTCGTCTTCTTCCCTTTTGCCTTCTGCTTCTGTTTCTTCTCTTGTTTCTTCTTCTTGTCCGGCTCTACAGTTTTCGCGATCGTGTGCTGATCGTGAAGCGTGTACCACCGTTCAATGAGGCCAACAATCGTACTCTTTCCGGAACCTGAAGGCCCCACGACTGCGGTGAGTTTGCCAGCTTGGATGCGGAGATTGAGCCCATCCAAAACCTTGACGTGGGGTCTGCTTGGATAGGCAAACTGAACATCCTCAAAGACTATATCTTCTGTAGATGAGACATCTGGCGCTTTTAGGGCACCAGTATTCGGCTGGGGGGCGTCAATTACGGTGAAGAACTCGCAGGCAGCAACCATGGCTTTCCCAACCGCGAGGAGGGGGGTGGAGATCTGTTGCAGTGAGATGCTCATCATCATAACCGACATCAGAACGACGACGATGACTCCCACATTGCTGATTCGTCCTTCGGCGACCGATTTCGTCCCGTACCAGAAGGCTAGTGCAAAAGCTGCGAACATTGCGAAGAAGATAAGCCCGAATTGCGCCGCAATCAAAGGCGACGTCCTCTGGCCTTGCCTCTTCGCAGCTTCAACCCACACAGCAAAACGTTTAGCTACCTGGGCCTCAGCACCACAAGCAGTGACCATACGAATGGATGAGAAGGCTTCGCTAGCAATAGAAGTCGACTTGGTTTCCGCCTTGGTCACTCTTCCCGTTCCCTTGACGATGAACGGAAGCAGCATCGCCACCGTGAGGAGCATGAATAGGATAACAGAACACGTCACAAGGGCCAGTGACCAGCTGTAAACGAAAGCAATAATAGTGGAGGCGATGATTGTAGTCATCCATTCAACAAACGTGCCGAGTTTCTCCGAGATCCCTAACTGCAGGGTGTTTGCTGTCGTCGTGATTGTTCCTGCTGCAGCGCCAGGGGGCATCGAATCGAGGACATGAATCGACTGGCTAAACAGGCACCGCAGATAGTCCAGCCTAATAGCTGCAGACATGCGAATGCCAATCATCCTGTAGGAGAACTAACGCAATCAGTATAGGAATTTCAGGTAGTGTAAGTGGCATAGTACCTTGTTGATATACGTGAGAACAAACCGGCCGAGAAAT
Organism: Monosporascus sp. 5C6A; assembly: GCA_004155035.1. NCBI lineage: Eukaryota > Fungi > Ascomycota > Sordariomycetes > Xylariales > Monosporascus > Monosporascus sp. 5C6A. Next base: position 84,591 of record QJOB01000126.1, on the reverse strand, counting down.
AAGATGAAGATGAACAGCCTAACACGTCAGTGTCAGCCTGCTTGCAGCTTCGGATTGGAGCGCCTGAACTCACGAAAGCCTGTCACACTCAGCCTGAAATTCCGCCTGGGTCGCAGTTGGAGGATCTTGGAAGTAGCCAGTGAAACTACCAACAAAAGCACCTAGATGTTTCGTGAGCATTGACAGATATTTCAGGGGCCTCGATTTTCATGTCCTACCGAAGACGACATTCATCAAAGGGAGTGTCTAGATTGAACCGAGTAGGTCAGTGTCCGATCACGATGAAATATGTTAAGCAGGAGGCCGGCAATATAGGACTCACGACGCCCGATCCCATCGCCGCTATTGCGGCCATAAACATCAGCGGGATATCCCATCCCTTGGCGTACTTGAAGACTCGCTGATCGAAAGTCAGTCCGGAATGCAAATGTGGTCCGTGGTCGACGGGCATACAATGTAGTCTCCGAATGTCGCCTCCCTCTCTGCTCGCAGACTGGCATCTTGACGTGCTTGCTCCTCTTTCTGCACCGCACTGTCGATGACGGGAGCATACGTCACATCCTTCCCGGTGCCCTCGAGGGGCTGAGGGTCTCGGTTTGACTGTTCTTTAACCATGTTCACTTGATAGGATCAATGCATGGAGAGTGCTGGGAGTGATAATGAAGGCAAAGCAGCAATGACCGACTTGGGATTACGTCGAAGAAGTCTTGATATAGGTCCTGACGTGGATGGACAAATGCGGTTGCCTAAGAGGACAAGCCAGGTGGCTTGAGGCTAGAAGATTTAAGGAGACGAAACAGCTGGGGGGGTCGCATTGATCACTGCAACCCATCTGAAATACGCGTATTCAATTGGAACTGGGGAGAACTACATGCTAAGGCAAGATGATGACAGGCGTATAAGATCTTTTTATATTGTTAGAAGTGTTCGCTAACCGTGGCTCTCTGAGGCCTGGAATGATATGGTAGAGACTTAACAGAACGCCAAGCGCGAATGAGATTGCCTTCGTTTGAAAGGTCGAATCTGATTGGAAGATACTTTTCTATTGTACGAGGTGGAGACTACCAAATTCTGTTGCTACCTACGAAGTCAGATGCCGGGCGTAAGAAGTCTCCGAAACAAGTCTGCGGCTGAGGTGGGCCAAGACCGGAACCTTGGAACTTATAAGGGGCTATCAGAGAATCCGCGAATAAGTATTGTGCCTGATTACATGTTGCTCAGCGGTTCTCTATGTCCTCCGTATGGGAGCAGAAGCCCCCACATCCATGACGAGCTTTGAAGCATCTTGAACAGCTGATATCCCTGACCAATCTGCATATTCATATTACACAACGTTAAGCCTAGGGCTCTGGGTGTAGTATATCGTGACTCACACACAGGCAGCCGAGCTTGGCATGTAAGAATGAACTCAGTGAGCCCGGTCCCATTGACGGAGCATGTTCTTCCAACACTCTGGTACGAAAGTTCATAAACGGCAACTTCACCAGCGCGCGTCTTTCCCAAAATGATCTCGGCTAGAGGACCCGCCATTCTAACATGTTATTAGCTATACCCTCGGCCGCATCGACGGTGGGCTTCTGAGTATGTTGGTGAATACATATTATAACTGTTGCGGTTCGCTCTTCTGGGGGCGCCTTAGCTCGCCCGTACTCTCCACAAACGGCATAGAGCCGTGTCGGTTACCTTTTTTGAAAGTCTGGACATCTTAATAATCTTCCGACGGTAGAATCTACATATCACAAGAGAGACGTTATTGAGCTCTGAAGCTTTCAGACTTGCACCACCTTCCGTCATTCACATGAGATCCCCGAGGAATGAATACGTTGTATCCGAATCGTGTGGCGCCGTTCGGCGGCTGTATCTCTATTCAGCTTCTGGTGTCCGCGTCCCGGCGACCATAGAAAGGAATACCGGAGACGAAAGGCTATAGACACTGTCTCGTGGCTTGAGGTTAAGGCCGCTAGAACTTAGAACGATCCGAAACACGATATCGTATACACAAAGCTCAGGTCCGAGGGAAAGGGGTACAAAAGCTGCTTATTTTCGCATACAAATCGACCGTTCTGGTCCGATGGGTTGGGCTCGAAGCGTATATCACGCCGTTTTACAGCTCCTGTAACGGATTTCACCAAATGGACATCAGGTAGAAGTTCAAAGCTATCGTTATCAAACTGGAAAGAAGGAACTGTCCAAGTTGCCATGGTATTATCCCGAAGGCGCCCAACTCCCGCAATCTCATCCATGACTGGATCTTATTCTGCCCGTATGATCCTTCTGTATTCTGTACTAAGTTCCACCCGAGACCATGGCAGCATTTCTTCCCTCGGTATTCGGCGAACTATTGGAGGCGTCGATCAAGGAGTATCTTCGCGACTTGAACCCGGTCTCGGCTCAATCTTACTCAAGAGGCTCCTCCTAAATCCGGAACTCGTGCTCGGTCTCGAGGTACTCTCCTTGTCTCTCGAGGCGCCCGTCTCGACGAACGAGCTGCGGAGCACCACTGTACCGCTGCCCACCTTGACCTCCTTGTCGCCGCCGCCACTCTCATCTACGAAATACAGACCCTCTCCGAGGTCCTCGTCGCTCGAAAAGGTATGGTGGTCCTTCACCTCGATCCGGAACTGCGAATCGGGCGTGCATGTCAGCCTGAACGACTCGTCGAACATGATCGGGCCGCCTTTCGGCGAGCCGTGGTGCTTCGTCTTGCCCACCACCTTATCCTTGGGCGTTAACTGCCGAAGTACCACGTATACGTCCGATGACGGCGGGTAACCCGACGCCGACACGATGGTGAAGGTCGCAGTGCCGGCGCCGGGACTACCTGGAGCGAGGCTGTGCACTGAGACGCCGCCTAGGCTGGTGTTGCGCCCGTGTGGCGACCGCGACGGCGTCTGTGGGTCGTTGGATGCTGCCTCGGGGCCATTCGTAACGATGGTAGGAATGTCAGCGTTACTAGATGCCGAGACGCTACCATCGTCTTCCTCTTTCTTCCCGCGGAAACCACGTTTGATGAAACTCGCGCCCTTCCCCACCCCAGCCCCGACAGCGCCAACGCCTTTGATGGGGGCGCCGATGACTCCAGTCACAATTCTTCCGGGGACACTAAACGTTCCGGAAAACGTGCCAGTGCCAACCCGTGCGCGAGTGATGTAGTCAGGCCGGAAGAGCAGACGCAACCTTAAAGAGCCGGATTGGCCATCCAAAGGCAGTCTAACCTCTTTCGCCTTGAACGGCTCCAGCTGCTCAAGGTTGACATCTGCTCCACCCAGGAAGTCAGGCTTATCTGCGAAGTCGTAGTCGTAGACCTTGGCGCTGAATTTGGCTGCCGTACGAGAAGGCACGGGAACCTCGAAGAATTCGTTCCACACGGGATTCAGCGTTTTCTTCTGTATCTTAGTCTTAAAAACTTCCTCGCCGTTGAGCTCAAACTTGGTGTAGGGATCGCTCTTGCCGTTTCTGTCAGCCGCAGGAAGATCTGCGGCATCGAGGACATCGACACGGAGGTTGCCCATGTTGTTGATGCTTTCACTTGGATCGAGCACCATCTTAACTGGGACGTACTTCAAGCTGACCCTGATCGTGGCATTCCGGTTTTCCTCGTCTTTGAATCTCAGGATAGTCGGATTGTTCTATGACCATTAGCGTAGAGCTCTCCATTCGGAGTAGGACTGACTCACTAGACATTGTCTTAGAGTATCCAAAGTATTACCTGATAAACGAGCTACCGTATGGTCTTCGTCCCGTTCCTCGCCCGGTTTCTCCCGCTTCTCTCGGACCTTGAGACTCAGCCTGGAGAATTCGAGTTCGCGAATGAAGCAATCGCCGATCTCGTCAAACTTGTAATTCTTCGTCTTTGCAGTACTTGAGACGTACGAAGGATACGGTATGTCATCGACGTAGACCTCAATATGCGTGCCGCTCTTGGGCATTTCGCCCTCCAGCAGTTTGAAGATCAGGAAGCCAGATTCGTGTTTGAGGAGTTCCTGGGGTGAAAGATAAACCTTGGGAGGCTTCCTCGGCACGTCCTGGGACTTTCGCTGTGAGACTGCCGTGGTTGGTGTAACCGGAGTAGTGGGTTCTGCCGTACTCTCTTTCCCGTCAAGCGGCGGGAACTTGCCAGCGTCTCCTGATCGGGTAATCTCTACGGAATTACTTGCAATGTCGGATTCGGCATCCGGGTCCTTCTCCTTTTCCTCCTCTTCCTCCGGGTCAGCAATATTCAAGCAAGGGTGGAAAGAGACGGTATAGTTAAGAGTTCCCTTCGCAATCCCTTTACCGTGAAGACGAAGGCCATCCCGGCGTAGTTCTCTCGTGTCGTGAACAAGGTACTCGCCGTTCTCGTCTTGCGCAATATAGTCGCCTGCGAAGACCTCTACGAGTCCAAGGCTACGGTCTTTGCCCATCTTCTCGGCGTCCATGACATCAAGGGTTAGTCGATCTCGGGGGGAGTACATTGCTACATAGATGACTTCGTCCCACTCTGGATCAAGGGTGTTGCGGTAAGTTACCGTGCGACCCTTTTCAATGCCTGTAAGGAGGACGCGGACATAAGGATCCGATTTACCCAAGGCCTCGAAGTTGCGCAGATCGCTAGCACTTTTGAGATGCAGCCGCATCACACCGATCGGTGTCCGGTAACCTCCGGACGATGCTAGCTCTCCGGATAGGGCTACCGACTTCCATTGGGCAGTCAGCTTGGCTCGTCCCGTCTGCACCCCAGCCAGGTTGAACCAGTCCTGACCCTTCTCCATCATGTCTAGCATATCGTCCAGCTTAATCTGATAAGTGCCGATGAGCTGGTCTCCAGCGAGGTCTCGGTCGTCCTTGATAGCTAGACCCAATCTAGCATGCTGCCGATCCGTAATGAGAATTTCCTTGGCGCCATCACTCCAGATCGGGTTGTTGGTGCGTTTTAGCTTTTTGGTCTGGTGGACCTCTTTGCCATTGAGTAACAAGCAAGCGTAGGGGTTCAGGAGGCCGACCAAACTCTTGGTACCATCGAGATCTTTGGCTTGCTCGATACTGTACCGTAGAATGCCTGTGTTGGTCTCCGGTGGAGGTTCCTCCCTGCCATCAGGAAGCTGAGTAGCCTCCAAGACAGGAAAGAAGCGAACATCAACCAGAACCATGCCCCGTTCTTTGCCATTTGCCACGACCCCTAATCGCTCACTCTCGTGTACGCTCACCTCTTCAAGTCGGTCGAGTGGGAAAGAGGCGACTCCGAGCTCCTTATCTTTGCGGAACCCATTACTGTCATAGACTATAATATCCAAGGAGTCGGCAAAGGATGTAATGATAACGTAGTGAGTCTCGTCCCATCGAGGGGCTGGTGTATCATTGACGACCTTCGTCTGAGCTAGGGGAGCACGCCTATTAAGAGTGACCACGGCATAGGGATCGGGATTGCCGGAAAAGTTGTCGGTATTCTTGAGGCCTGCCGCCCGGTGTATGGTGACGGCAACTACGCCGAGCGCTTGGTCGACTGGCGAACCAGCAAGCATCTTGGCGACCTCGATGGGAAAGACGTGCGGCGCATACATCATAGGAGCTAAGTTCCCATGGATTTGCTCCTGAATGAAACTCTCCAAGCCTGGAATGAAATTAATATCGAAACCGAACGTATCACCACCAAGCGGTTTGCAGACGTAGTCGATCTCTGGGCGCTCCAGGAAGCACATCTCGATCTTTTCAATGTGGGGAAAAGGGATCTGGAGCTTGATCTTCAAGCGCATGATGCCAGAGAAGGACATGTCTTCCACAATCACATCTAGACCTTTGCTGATCATGGCCTTGCCAATGCGTATCTCAAGCACGACTTTTGGATTAATCTTGTTCTTGATCTGGCGAGCCGTCATGTCGGCCGTGTCATTAGGTGTGAAACTGAATTTCCAGTCCATAACGACAGTGTCGTCCTCGCTTTTGGGGTAGGTCTTCACGTGGTCCATTCTCGGAGGCTTGGAGCCTAGAGTGAACGTCTTCAACTTCAAGCTGTCCAAGAACCCGGGCGTTGCCGAACTCAGGACCTGGTCAACCGAGTTGATTACGGTCTGGGCAAGGACCGGCTGATAGATGGGCCAGAATTTAACGAGGAAGGAGTTGACCCATTCCAACGACTCGTGATCGCTGTCGAGCTTCTTTAGTGCCAGCTCCCGAGTGACGTCGTCACGGAAGTTGCGGCGGACGCGTCTGAGGGATGTGCGATAGTAGGTAGAGCAGACGGCCATTATGATGAATACCCACGTCAGGCCGCCGCCCAAGACAGCGACTAGCCACGAAGAGATACAGGCGAAAACGATTACGGCGGCGTTGTGGTACCAGTCACCGAACATGTGGTCGGGCAAATTCTCCTCTGCCCAAGTAGTATGGTCGAGTAAACTGTCGCCCTCGAGGACGCTGTCGGTTGGCCAGCCGAATTTCGGAGACCATCCAACTTTGGCCGCGAGATCCTCCTCTTCTTCAGGGGTGCTCCCGTTCACAAGCGGCTTCCCATCTTTATCGTTAACTACCTGGACAGCACCCTCTTTCCCTTTCGAAGCGTCAGGGAGGTCGTAATCGGCTTTGGTTCCATCATCGACATCGGTAGCAATGGCTATCCCATGGGGTTTTCTCGAGCGGCGGAGGTGTTCCGGGACAGCCTAAGCAGATGTATGGGCGCTTGGTCAGTTCAGGAAGGCCGTAGGGCGAAAATTCAGAGGTTATCTGCCAACGTACCGCTTCTGCTTGAGCCCTCTTTTCTTCGGGGCTCGCGTCTGGGTCGAATGTGAAAGCTACTACGCCAGCATTCCTGCTCTCCTCGACCAGCTTTTCCTCAGCATCCTCGGCGGTAATAGAAGACCTGGGATTACGGGAGGCCTCGATTGCACCTTGCAGCTTTAGCTCGTGGGCTTCTTGTGCAGTAGCCATGGTCGCGACGAGTGGTTATGCTGCGGATGCAGCTCAGGCACGTATAAGGTTCAATTGCTTGCCGGTTATGATAAGTATAAGGGACTATCGCGCTGTGTATAGGGACGGCTCAAATAGAACATGGAAGGTGGTTTAAAAACTTCATAGAGAGTAGGTATTCGCAACGAATGCCGTGTAGAACAGCTCACGAAGAGAGTATAAGGAACGAAGAACTGACGAAAATGGGAATTCCAAAAGGTAAAGCGTAACAGAAAAGGGAGGCAGGCTGAGCTCCCGCTAGAAAGTGAGGAGATGGTTACGGCGTACGTAGCTTGCCGGTAAGGGAAAAGATAAAGAGAACGATCGATCACTTAAGGTTTGAAAGGCGTGGTTCTAAAAGAGAGACGGGAAACAATACGAAAGCCACTCAGGTAGGTGTGTAAGAACGTAGCTACAAGTAAGTAGGGTAAGCTAGGTACGTAATTGAGGTTGGCTGTGATAGGTACCGGATAGCAGAACACATGCGCAGATCAACCTAATTCCCTGATTTGGGAATGCTACATTGATTGGGGGGACCGGGCCTCCAAGAGTGCAGGGTACCGGTACCTCCTTCACTACGTACATGCCAGGATGTCGGGTGCTGGACCTAGCCCCGGCTGCCCCGGATACAGTACATACCTACATACCTCGTATATGTACCCACCGTATCTGGAAATCTGGACTCTCAGAGAAGATACACCACATGCGCAACGCAACACATGAAGGATGCTAGCGAAGCTCTGCAGAGGCAGCCAGCTCAGCCCAAGCCAGCATACAGTTCATTAAGCTAGTAACGTTAGGTAGAGCAGGTCCCTACCTCGGTAGTACATATCTGCGGACGTAGCTGGGGTTCACTTATCCGCTTTTATCAGAGCCGAGATAAACGAATTTAACTGAAATTTCGACAAAAAAAAACCTGGCACACAGCTTACGAAGTACATATCACGGCGCTACCTTGACGTACCCAGCTGGAGGTCACACCTTCAATGTTCGGTATTGGATTTACACGACTCATGTAGGTGCAGTAATGCCTCACACTACCTACGGTACGCTAGCATGGCAAACCTTCTAAAGATATATGTATGTACTATTGATGCCATCGAGGTTATAGGGCTGTACGCTAATATACCTCACGCTCAGCGCAGTGCCAACATGGACGTAATGGTGCATACAAATGGGACAACCCGGGCACCCCGCTTGTGGGGACCCGCACCTAATCTCAAATGCCCAGATTCTTTTTAGCCAGTCATATCGTAATTTTCGAGAAGGGCCAGGTTGCAGAAGTGACTGGAATGCGCACATGCGACAAGGTACCTAATAGGTAGAGACCACCCCTATATAGATACAACCTCCCGTCCGCTTAGGGATGGTATTTACTGCCGTCAAGACACGTGGAAGGTGGATTATCGTCATCAATTATAAGGACTAGTCCAGCACTGAAATGCCTGTTTTGTATATTCTCTTTTGTGCAAAGTTGGGGCTTGCTTACCCGTTCAACTGTTCAACTCGTGAATTCTTAACTTTCTTGTTACGTAGGGTTCTTAGGGCAATCGTGGTATATGTGCTACTGCAACTGAGTTTCCAAGTGGGAATAGCAGGTCACGATCAATCACCCAAATGACAGTCATATCTTTGAGTCTTCTCTCAGAGATCGTATTGTATATCTCGGTAGCGAGGGTAACTAAGGTTTAAACGCAGATCCCTCGGGAGGCCATGCCGATCGCTCCGAAAGCGTTAATTGACCCTTGCGGCAGATCGACCTCGTAAACTTACGACTGCAGCTCCCAAAACCGGGTTGACGCGCCATCTTGAGTCGTCGTAAAGCCGCGAGGAAGTTATAACAGCCGCGGATTAATAACTGCAAACGTCGACAACCCCTCTCGATACGGAGGGAATCGCTACCTGGTCAAGTACAACGAGCTGCATACGCTGAGAGACCTGTAGGAAGGGAATATCCGGTAGGCCTCGCAGCTAGCAACATATCCAGCAGACGATGGTTTTCGTGTGCATCTTTAAGGGAACCCGAAAACATCCTGAGGACCCAATTGGTTTTCAACCAGGTTCATGTTCCAATCCTGAGAAGCAGCTTGCTTCTGGCCTTGCACCGCGTCTTTTGTGTCCCACCAGTGTTATTCCAAGGATCGCGCAGCGTTGCATTGATCCAGTGTCACCTCGGCCGATTTTAGTAACCCGACTTTCATTTTGCCAAGCCTCCACCAGTTGCGATCCCTGTCAACCCTCTTCGTGAGGCTCGCTGACTGGTGATTAAGACCATCTATTGACGATTGACATGAATCGAAGGAGTTGCGTGGTGCTGGATGCTGGGCAAGGTCACCACATTCTGCAATCAACCTACATTATCCCCTTTTTACCGTTAAGAGTGAGCGATCCCGCTTAGCAAATATCTGTCCCCCTGACGGGTTTTTCCCGACTAGTTGAGCTAAACCTCATAGGGGGTGGATGATTTCGCTGCCCCTGACCAGGCCTCTGGGCCTCTGGCGTGGGTATTTAGTTTACGACTGGAGCCGTGGGGATGGCACCGCAATACGTCTCCACTTTCCTCCGAGTTTGGCTTAATAATACCCCCGAATGCCGGCACTGCCTCGGGTCACAATGAATTGCCATGGCTCTACCAATAGGTACTTAATTGAGCAAATATTATGGTAGGCGAGAATTCCCAATATTCATGAAATGCGGAGATGTTATTGTCTAATTCAGATTCGTCTGATTATCTCGCTGAACTCGGTAGTCCATGACAAGGAAAAAGTTGACCAACAGCACAGTGAGTGCAGCACTTTGTCGTTGAGATATCAGCGATTGTCTTCCTGGGGAATTCGTGGTGGTATAGAACTTACGCAGCTATGCTGAACTCATAGACGAGTTTTAGATGGTCCAGGTAATGCTTTTTCTCTGTAAGCGGAGGAGGCTCCGGATACCTGGCTCTTCCTTTCAGGGGCCTTGGGCATATCTTTCACCATAGTGGGAGTGTAATCTCCCTAGACCCCTTGCGAGCCTTCTTGATATCCTACCGCCGGCCGTCTCATCGTAATCACCATCGACCCAAGATTAACCCTATCCGCGTCTGCTGCACTCACAGACAAGATCGCTCCCGGTAGGTACTCCTTCGTAACTGGGTTAATCCCTTACGTTTTGTGGATATCAACCGCGCCTCGTACAAACCACCGCAAAATTTCAAGGGATTGTAAACAACTATGAGCTGAACCCCACCCCCCCGTGCAGCAACCCGAGTCTCCTTGACTCCACCGTTGCCTCTGGTTACGACGCAAGAGTCTAGCAAAGTATACAAGAAAGGTTCTAGTCACCGGGCGAGCCAAAACCTGCCACAATGGCTCTCCCCCGTCTCTGCAGTTGCGTGGTCTGGGACCCCAGAGCATGGGGTGTGCTGCCTGCTCACGAACGCCTACCCAAAGTGGCATGGCTACTTCGACGAGGGACCAGCTCTCTTGAGTAAGGACGATCAGACCTTTCTCGACCAGATGACCCCAGGGACCGCGGCGGCCCTGTCAATTGCCCCAACGTCGAGTTCATTTCAGGGCCAACCCCGCCTCGCAGTACTGGACCCTCGGAGTCCCAGCGGTCGCCGGGCGTTTGACTTCGGGCGTCATCGACAGTGCTACCGCGAGGTCCTCCCAGTGGGGACGACGATAACTCCGCTATCAACTCGCCATTAGCATCTTCTGCGTCTCGGGCGACGCTGCGGGACTAAGGTGCTAGAGGGAGATCTCACGTGAAGCCCAGGCCAAGGGCCGCGGCCCGTGAGAGTTGGGCAGCCGAAGACCAGAAAGCACTCTTACTTACATCAGGTGGCTCCACACGGAAGGGGAGTGTTCCCATGGCCTTGGAGCGGAGCGAAGGGAGTTTCCTGCGATCTAAGTCTCTAGGGAAATCGGACGACTCTTGCCAAGACGAAGAATCGCAACGGGCACAGAAACCGTGGTGGACCATCTAGAGCCGAGACGACGATGACTTTGCCGGGATGATGGGCTCAGAAGAAAGGAAAGAAGATCACACGATAGTCCCGGGAGGAACGGCTTTAGCGGCTATCATTGGGCTCGCGAGGGCTCTTCTTCATGACAAGCATGAGTTATGAGTTTTCCCCATCAGCCTCATCAGTTGATATAACGAATGTAAATTCGGCAGAGCATCCCCTAGAGTTACCGAGCGTGTCTGACTAGGGCTTCATCTTGGAAGCCTCTCGTTGTGCTGAATACTTTATTTGCACCCGTGATTACCCGCCTCTGTGGTCTCCTATATCGGGCCGACCGGCTCTTTCTTAATTGATTAGTTTGAATTGGCGCATCATGCCAATTCCCAACAACACATGGTCGGTGAAAACAATTTCATGATAGTATCGTAGCTGATTCCTTTGGATCTTAGAATCTCCACTACGCCGAGGGCCACTAGCTGGCTTTGCTCTAGACTGTCCCCTTCTCACGCGGTTTGGGGCGTTTTAGAGCATTTACAATGACGCCGCGAACCATAAATACGCCGAGAATACGGCCATAGTAACTTCCCTCCGCACGACCCCAACTTTTCCTGCCGCCTCACCAGTCAAAATGGGCCATCTCTCCGCAGTAACCCCACAGGTTCCCCAAGTTCCAGGCTTTCTGGAGAAACCCACAGCCTAATGGCGATGGGCAAGGGAAGGGATACCCGTGGTGTCGGTGACAATAATGGGGACATATAAAGCTTCCCCAACTGCCCGCAGGATGTGAGTCTCGATCTGCTACTCATCGTCGCTCACATTGCAAAGAGCTTCGAGCTTAGAAGTTTGTCCAAGGCACAATGAAGCTCCCTTCGGCTGCTGCCGCCGGGTCCCTCGCGGCCAGGCAGGCGATTGATTACAACGCGGCGCCACCGAACTTGTCGACTCTTGCCAATGCCAGCCTCTTCGACACATGGCGTCCTAGGGCTCATGTTCTTCCGCCGTTCGGACATATCGGGGACCCCTGCATGCACTACACGGACCCCGAGACGGGACTCTTCCACGTCGGCTGGCTGTATTCGGGTGCCGCAGGCGCCACGACGGACGATCTCGTCACTTACCACGACCTGAACCCAGATGGCGGGCAGTTCATCGTCGCTGGTGGCAAGAATGATCCTCTCTTCGTGTTCGATGGCTCCGTCATCCCGAGCGGCATCGACGGCAAGCCCACTCTTCTCTACACGTCCGTCTCCTACCTGCCCATCCAGTGGACGGTTGCGTACGTCCGGGGCAGCGAAACGCAATCTCTCGCTGTCTCATATGACAGTGGCCGTAACTTTACCAAACTCGAGCAGGGTCCAGTGATCCCGTCGCCCCCCTTCGCAGTCAACGTCACGGGATTCCGTGATCCGTTTGTGTTCCAGAACGACAAGCTCGACGCTCTGCTCGACAGTGCTCCTGGTACCTGGTACACTGTCATCTCTGGCGGTGTCCACGGCGAAGGCCCCAGTGAGTTCCTCTACCGTCAGCACGACCCGGACTTCCAGTACTGGGAGGAGTTGGGGCAGTGGTGGCACGAACCCGCGAATTCGAGTTGGGGCAATGGTGATTGGGCCGGTCGCTGGGGCTACAACTTCGAGGTCGCAAACGTCTTCAGCCTCGATGAGGAAGGCTACAACAGGGAAGGCGAGGTGTTTACCACCATCGGCGCTGAATGGTCATTAGCCCCAATCGTGCCGCAGGTCTCCGACTTCCGCGAGATGCTCTGGGCGGCCGGCAAGGTCTCCCGCGAGAACGGGCAGGTTAAATTCACCCCCACTATGGCCGGGTACCTCGACTGCGGACAGTCCGCGTACGCCGCCGCCGGCAAGGAGCTGCCCGCTTCTTCGATGGCGTCTCAGAAGAGCGGCGCCCCTGATCGATTCATCACATACCTGTGGCTCACCGGCAACTTCTACGGCACGGCTAACTTCCCCACGCCGCAGCAGAACTGGACCGGCGCGCTCTTGCTCCCGCGGGAGTTGAGCGTCGGCAAGATCCATGACGTCGTCAATAACGAGCTCGTCCACGAAACGGGCTCCTGGCGGGTGGCCAGCGAGTGCTCAGGGGTTACCGAGCTGGCGACCCTGAAGCAGGTGATCGCGCGCGAAGCGCTCGCCGCCCTCACTAGCGGGGAGTCCTTCACCGAAGCGGGGCGGAAGTTGGACTTGGCAGGCGTTGTGCCATTCGAGCGCGTCCCCGAGAGCAAGTTCCACGTCATCACCGCAAGCCTCTCGTTCCCGAAGGGCAGCCGCGGCAGTGACTTGCGCGCCGGCTTCCAGATCCTGTCGTCCGAGCACGAGAGCACGACCATCTACTACCAGTTCTTCAACGAGTCCATCATCATCGACCGCACCAACACGAGCGCGGCGGCCCGCACCACGGACGGCATCGACAGCCGCAACGAGGCAGGCCGACTTCGCCTCTTCGACCTGCTGCGCGATGGCGAGGAGCAGATCGAGACACTCGACTTGACCATCGTGGTCGACAACTCCATCGTTGAGGTCCATGCCAATGATCGATTCGCCTTGAGCACCTGGGCTCGGTAGGTTTCCCTGTAATAGTTTGATACCGGCATATTCTAACATTTTGCAGATCCTGGTACGCTGCGTCGAGGGAGATTCGGTTCTTCCATGACGGTGAGGGTGAGGTGACATTCGGAGATGTGACCGTCTACGAGGGCTTGTACGATGCTTGGCCTGATCGGAGCGCATGAGGTACTCAGATGCGAAGCAACGTAGGATGGTGCCGTGTAATTGCTATTGCCGATAATGTGTTAACTGCATTTATACACTTGCGATGCCAGTGTAATACGAAAATAACGACGAAATGTAAAATTATATCGAATAACCATTGATTCCATGTAGGTGGCTAGGCTAGAGCCTGGGCTTATCTGACTATGTATACCTAAGGTTGTTGGTCCTCGGGTTTCCCCTATTCTGACCGCTGTTCCAACAATACATTCATGTATAACAACGCTGTAAGTCCACACTCTAACTTGAGGGCTTCATGACCATTCGGTCCCTCTATTGTTACCAAGATCTTACGTAGATCAGATTCAGAAACAATACGATCATGTGAGTGATTTCTTCCTCGGCTAACGAGAAGAGGCTAAATGGCGTCCAGCAAAGTCACAGCACTTCTTCACCTCCTTAGTTTCCCACGAACGCACCAAAACGTCGCCAGCCACATAACCTTCAGGAAGTTATCCATTCTACCATAAATAGGCGTTTTATCTCACGTCGGCAAATCATTTCAATTCTTGTTTGGTGTGCGTCCAAACTGATGGGGAGTACATAGTCTACGGTCTAGCCTCATAGAGGTTTCTCCTGGCTGATATAGCTAGCTATTGACCTTTTGTGCCTGCAATCCTAGAACCACTTAATGAAAACCCTTTCATCCCTTTCAAAATCGCCTCACTGTCGATATTATCATACGGGCGTTGAAGTAAAGATAATATTGTATCAGGAAGCGACCGAAGCCCCATATGGGGTTGCATAATATTGGTTCGTCCGACTCCTCCTGTAATGCCGCTGTCCATCTCGGTCAACGAAGACAATGACCTAGAGCGAATATTAGCACTTGTCCTGAATTTTAGTCTCTTAGGAGTGCCTCATACCTGCCTCAAATACACTCGATATCAAAATGATCAAACACGCCCCCATACACAGCACCCGCCGTGTTGCAGTTGAGTATACCGACGCGGAAATTCTTGTCGCAGGCGCCAACGCCGTGGTACAGATTTATGTAGCATTGTCCGCCGTTGACCTGCTCAGCCACCATGGCACACGTGGCGTTGGCGGGAGCGAAGCAGGGGGAGCGTCCCGGGCCATCCTCCACCGCCCATCCCAGGAGCTCCCCGGTGCATTGGAACGCCTGTCCAGTGCCGCCGTGTATGTACAGCTCGTAGATGTTTCCGAGGCACCTGGCGGCTCGTGTATATGCAAGGCAACAGACACTGGCGAGGAGTATCGTGAGGTCCTTCGTGCTGTGCATTGTCCGTAGTGGTCGTATGGGAAGGACTCGTTGGGGAGTAGCTGGAAGATCGAAGGCTGTGGAGCTCACTCGTACTGTTTGGAGCTTCTCTCGGTGGCGTGGGGCTTCTGAGGAGCAGTGAGGGAGGCTCGACTTCAATCTCTTTATTATCTTTGCTGCTGCTCTGCCATGATCGGTCTTCGCGTATGACATGAAAGGATCATGCATTCAGGCGGCACGTGTAACTGAGACAATCGCCTAGGCAAACTGATGATTGGTGAGAACACAAGGAAGACATCTGCGAGACCTTGAATCCTGCCGTATCTGGTACGACTCGGCAAGAGGCAGAGACATACAGCCCTGATGATAACTGGGAAACTCGACCGGTTGTGGAATCTTGTACTAGTTTAAAAGCGTAGATAACATAAGACGTATTCAGATCAAGTATCTGCAGCATCATAGTCACGTATCACTGAGAAATGAGTTGGATGGGCACGGTATAGGAAAGATAGAGTAGGAGTGTACACGTGAAGATCTGGATCGACGTGTTGCTATCCCGATGTGTCGCATGGCCTTAATGGACGACTAAGTCGCTAGCAGAAATACAACTCAAGTCTTGACGACCATCTAACTGTTTTGATTTAGTTGTTTCCTTAACTCTCTATTCTTCATTGTTTTGTCAACTCTTCTGAAGATTGACCACTTACAACGTCTGGCTGTAACTTCTCTATCACTTAGATAGGTTTAAGACGGGGACCGGACGTAATGTCCTTGTTTGCCATAGCTCATCCCAGTTTCATTCATATCTACGTTGCGGGTAGGACAGTGATGCCGTTGAACTTACATTGTAGATTAAGTACTTGAAGCTGTGGTCATGCATAACCGATATACAGAATTGAAATGTGAGACAGGTACACGACGTATTTTGGGACTGCGTAGGATAAACCTTCCAGAGAAACGTTTCTTCAATCTTGCAACTATATTGACGACAGTGCTGCTATAATACAGCAGCTCGTATGTAGAAGTAGACTTAATACTCACCTTTACCGGTTCCGTCATCCTGATAGCGAAGGACTTGTTCCTCCTTACGACACTTTGCAACTTTGCTTCTTCTCATCGATGCTCTTCTCCGTTTCAACCTCCCCCCTCCCCTCCCCAAACAACAAACACTAATCAGGTGTCTTGAAACCTTCATTCCTCACTATACGGATCTGTTGGCAGAATATATTCCCTTTATACTCCGTCTTGGTATTTCGTGCTTCCGTCGTGATGTTGCCCAGTGCTTATCCGTCGGTCGTACTTGATATGATGTTTTCCTTCCATCATGCCCAATGTTTGAGATATCGTTATATTACTTCCTGGCCAATCCCGTGAACCTGTCTGCAGCTATGCGGCGGCGGAGTACGCTCTCTGATAATGAACACTTGTGAGCTATTGTGAAGATCTCCGATCTCGAATTACCCGCAGCATTTATGGAAGAAGCTGCTGAATGGCAATCGAGAAGTTATTAGTAAGAGGTGCCCTTCTTGCCCCGTACAAGCCTTTTATATCAGCAGGCTTTCTCGTCTGACAATGCTGAGCCATGTGGGATCGCGGATAGTCGACCTCTTGGAAAGATAATGTGCGAGAAGTGTACCGGATATTCACGAGAGCGCTCCACCAAGCGTCCCTGCCGCCACTAGTGCCGGTTAAGCAATGTGTAGGAGTAATCCTCCGTACAGAATAGGAGCGAGGTACTATTTCAGGAAATGCGGCCACTCCAGGGCATTTCGAGGTCAGGGCGTAGAAAACTAGCAAAACTTAAAGGGCAAGGTGTACTCCAATCATTTCATCATAAATTATTTCTAACCTGGCCAAGGAGTGCCGTAATGCTCATTGATCGCATTTTCCAATAACTACAAGTAGGTCAGACACGTAACGACCGGTTTAAATATTATATCAGAAAACGAGCTGGATAGCGCATATTAAGATACGAAGGTAGGGTTGTTTAGTTACCCCTTTTTCCACCATATACCTCTCCATATAAGCGGAGACAACATTACTCATTTGCAAGGGGAAATTCGCAGACAGATAGGGGGGGGGGGGGGGGGGCCCCCCCCCCCCCCCCCCCCCCCCCCCCCCCCCCCCCCCCCCCCCCCCCCCCCCCAACCGTCCTTTGTCCGGAAGCGGAGAAGTTAACACCTCCAAGCGTAATTTTACTGACCGGAGCAATTGTGGTTGCGCTTTACAAAGCTGCCCTGTAGTATGAGTAGGACCGAGCCGTTGACTCTGGCGAGGATGGTAAGCGCCGGCCATGCTTCTCCTAGTAAAAATGAGGATCAAAACAAAAGTCACCCGAGAGAATGGTATTGTATTTGTGATCACCTAGCTCAGATATCTCAGGCCTTCTGTGTCTCTGAACTCAATGTGCACCTCATCGGCACTCCGGCTGCACCGAGTAGGCGGGCACCTTTGCCATTTCTTAGGCAGCAGACGGTCCATGGGCGGATACAGCAATGCACAAGAGCATTATGAGATCTGCTTCATAGTACTTCGTGCTCATCATTCGCCAGCAGTGGATTCACGGGATGACTCGGAAGGAGGCGAGATAGAGATCGAGAATAGGTTTCTTTCCCAGGACGAGTTGAGAGCTCATTATATAAGTACTTGTAAAGAGTAGTATTGGAGGACTAGCTCAAGTAGAAAAGACGAAAGTCATTTAATGCTATGAATTTGAGATGAATTTTGAACGAGGCATGGGACCACAAATGCGGTACTGCGTCTCATTATAGGAACTGAAAATTCTAAACGCAGGGGAATCAAGTAAGCTTTCTTGAATCGCCTATCTGTATAGAGACATTTCTCCCTATGGTTGCCGCACGCGTCCAGAATCCGTGGTCCACTTTCCTTCCCACCATGGTGACAACGCCCCTGAGCTTGACCATCTAAGCGCGAGAGACTTACAAACCGACATAGACGAAATCCGTCCAACATTCGTTAGTTGCCTTCGCGTTTCTTCAAGAGTAGTCATTCTCAAGCGTTCTTCTTGTTCGCCTTGCCACTCCCGATCTTCATCTACACCTATCAGAGCGTTTCTCGAGGTCGGCCCCTAGAAAGCCTCTATTTATTTCTTATATTTATTTCATTTTTTGGCGTTACCTGTACGCGTGGGTAGTTTGGAAGATTTAGCCTACCGTAAGAGATTATTGCAGCCTCTTCATACTAAGATTGACTCTGCTCAATGAATAATCCCGGGAAGCGAGGTTTAAGCATGGTCTTCTTAGCAACGGGCAAGCCTACCATCGCAGTATGCGGCCTTTTCTTTGAGAATCTCAAACGACACCAGCGTGCTCGCCCGGATACTTAACGAAGCTCGCGAGAATACGCACTTCGAAGGAAGCAGCGTAACAATCCACGTCTGAGTCGTACTGCCAGAAATGGAACATAATGTCAATGTTAGTACAGTGTGTAATGACTTCCGGCGCTGGCTTTCGCTGCGTCTTCTTGGTTTTGAATATGGTGTATTCCAGACGTGCTCCACGAATTGGAAGATGGCATCGACATATCGCATCTAGTTAACCCCCATTAAGAAATACTTAAGCTACTCGTCACTGTGCTTCACACGGACATAGAAAGAAGGTGTCCTTTTGTGGATTTCTCGTTCGCTATCTAGGAAAAGTGGGTCCACACACCCCTTTTCGAAGAAGCTGAATAAGGGGCTGAATTAATGGCTAAATCTTGCACTTTGGTTACGCGTTCTTCCACACCTTTCTATTATTAACCATTCGGTTGATAATAGAAATAATGGATTAATAAGGCCATGGTCTGCTTAATAATGTGCTTATTTACGAATATATGTAGCCCTGCATTCCCCTCGTTGTTACAGGAAGTCCATAGGTTTGATATAGCGAAATAGACACATTGACGACACACCTTGAGATTTCTTCCATTCTTACTCGAGCCTACCCTGCGCACTTTCACATACTAAATTCTCCCAGGTACCCTCATTGCTTCCTTCAGGGTAGCCTCACCTTCAGTCGCACAGCTGTCGCATCATTTCCTACAAGCTAGCACACATCAGGGACGTAGAAATAGCGGAACGAGTCATTATAATATCCTGTGCAGACTCGAGTTCTTGTTCTGTGTGTTAAATGCCTCCATAGCAGAGGCAGGGGGCCAACGGGTGCGACCCATGTACGGGCTGGCGATCTACCTAACTACTACCGGCCAGGAGAAGATCGGCACCGCAAGCGCGGGCCGTCAACTTCGGACTAGACGAGCACTGGGACGTTTGTCCTCAGGCATCAAGAGCCCCTGTTATTTCAAGCCATCCCGGGGAGAGCGTTGCGTTCCAGAAACAACGCCACGAAGAATCTCTCTCGCTTCCCAGCACCCGCAACAAGAGCGCGGCTGATTATCGAACGGTTGCTGCGTCTTGTACACCTAGTCAGCCAGAGGACGGCTTGCTCCGCATTTCGGGCTCAGCCGGCGAGATCTTCTCCAGGCGGGCAGATCTTCCAGCAATCGATCACCATGACCTTCGTTTTAATCGCTGCTGCTCTCTGACAATGACTAACTTAGTAAGCCCCCACCTTCTCCTGAAGCTCCCCTGCAGGGTGTCGCTGGTAGGGCTACGACGGGAAAATACCGCATAAGTCGACTGTATAGTAAGTCCGCAAGCTGAGGATCAGTTAGATAACCATCCGATATCCTATATCATCAAGCACCCAAGCAGGCTGGTTTCCTGCCTCTTGGCCGACCGGTTAATCCTGTGGTCCTCGGTAGCACTCGATCCCACGATGCCCGGGCGGCTGAAATCAAGGCCAGGTACAGGACAGATTTCTTACGGCGGTTGGTTAGTAGGCAGATTACACTTTGTGACGTACAGCGCAGCGCAATGTTTCGTACGGCGGTCTGGAAACCCATCACAGACGCGAGTATGCCAACCATCCGACTTCCCACTCCGGCTACGAGGCGAGGTTCCAGCCTCCGCTAGAAGTGTGCCTATAGAGGCGGGTTGACCGGGTACGACGCCCGGCACGCTACAGGTGGAGCCGACCCCGCCGACGTTGGTAGTCGCAGAGAATAGAAAGTTGAGGTCTGTTGCAAAGGTGAGAAGGTCACGCGGCATATGGTATGACGAGGGAGGCGAACGGCATCGCCGCAGTAGAAGGCTGTGGCATATCGCTACACGGCGTCGCGTGGACATATGTTTCAAGAATCCGTACACGTCGCAGGCGATTACTGTATTCTTCGCTAGTGATTTTGGCCCAGGGTGACGATTTAGTGCAGCCGAGACTCCCCCGTTCAGCCTAATGACAGAACTTTCCACCATGTGACGATCAAGGCGGTCACTAGGAATCGGGTCCTGGGCATTCGTAGTAGGTCCATTTGCATTTCTATCGACTCCGCTTTCATTTTTCTCGGACCTAGCCTCGTCAGTGCGCGACACTCTCTCGGGGTCCAACTTGACTATATAGAAAAACGAATTAATGCTGGAACAAAGATAATGTGTCTTCGAGGCATGAGGCAACCATGCGGAGCATATTTAGTTTCTTGTTGGCCTCATGCAAGACGTAAACAGTTAGCAGATTGCATCGGACCGGCTGAGCAATGCCCCAACATTACCACGTGTTCCGCTTACCGTGGTAGCCTCTCCAGCTGATAGTAAGCATAATTGACACTCAGTGGTTGTTTATGAGTCATGGATGTGTTATTATTCTTCCATATCACCTTGCCTCTCAATGCATCGTGGCATTCTTTCGCTCCACTTCAGATACGCTTTACCACGGTCGAAAGTATGTTTTACTGTACGGAGGAAAAAGGCCCAACCGTGGTCGTTAGGCTAACACAATGTACCGGATATGGCAGTATGCATGGGCCACTCTTTTACTTCGCGCGCTCCACAGCAGGGATATCAGGTCCTTTGAAGAGTCCGAAAAAAGAAAAGACATAGACGCAGTGGGGAGTGGGTTATCAAACTACGCTGACTAGTATACCGTAATGGGTATTAGGCAGAGGAAATCTATATCGACAGCCTCCGGAAATCCACGAGATGCAAAAGAAGTTGGCGACCCGCCGGAGTGCCCGCCAACTGCGTCGGTGGATGATTGGTGGGAATTGTTAGATAGTGCCAAGATCGGCAAAAGAAGAATCGTGTCGGTGAGGTACTCGCTGGCAATGACGAATGAGCTGGTGAAGTCGGGTCGGGAAAGGCTATGATGGTGGGATGGCCAATAACGGACAGGCCAACGTCGGTATGCAAGTAGGCAGTTAGGCAAGTATGATGGCAAGGCGGTTGACAAAAAAATTGTCATACTTCTAAAATACTCCAGGTTCAAATAACAATCACCTATCAACCACACCAAGTGAAAAGGGACTTGACATATAGCCTTAATCTCCGAAGTCCAAGATTGTATTTCTTGCTTTTATTTTGTTCAGAATAAGTAGTTACGGCGTAGTTATCTATGGAACTGGAGATAGGTATTACTAGGGTATGACAATTTTTTGGTCAACCACCTTCGATGGGTAAACAGAAAAACGAGCCGAGGCAATCATATACCGTCAACATATCAGGTTGCAACTCTCGAGGCGGTGATAAGGGAACGACAGGGACAAAAACTAATACACCATCAATGCGGGAAATATGGAATATGTCGCACCCAAAAAATCGAACCCCAAGGTACCCCGTACGGAAAGTACAGTTGTACCCAGACCAACATAGTAGTAGGTGAACGCTTGGAGAATACAGCGATGCTCCAGGTTCTGCACGCTTCGTATATTAACCGGCCTAGCAGATTATGACTCGTGCATAAACAGGTCCGAAAATTAACTTATTCATTTAGTATTACATAGGTACCTAGGTATGTAACAATACTCGAGTGTTATTTCGTACCTACGTACTTTTCGCTAAGTAACGAATGGATGTTCGTTTATTTCGAGATCCAGATAAGGTTAGATATAGACTAGGAACCAATACAATAAAACTTCCTTGGGATTTCCACCGTCAGCGACCAATAGGCCGTCTTGCAGCTGCTCTGCGTTCTGTACTTCGTAACACTACATGCGATGATCGGCTACATGCACCAAGAAGAGTACAACGGCTTCGAGCCGAGTGCACGGTGATGTCACAACCGTTACACATGATGTACGGGATGAGATATCGGTATCTGAAGTGCGATTTTAACCCAATAAGATGGTCCAAAGCAGGCAAGGGGTGGTTACATAATAGGTTCCGAAGGACCATAGGCTCGCAGCCTTCTGCCAAAGCTGACCCGAGAAACGCCACTTGAGCGGGGGGCCGTGTCGAGTCTTTATCAAAAGTGAGAGGACGACGGCGAGCGAGCCTTGCAATTTAGTCCCGGGGGCCCGGGGTTGAAGCCTCGCGTGATGCATCCACGTCCGGGCATTATTGATAAAGACGCGTTGACTGGTCACCGTACATGTGTTCCATCCGAACCTGAAGGATCACCGTTGTGATAGGTGTCGGCTTGGGTCTACAGTAAGCACTTCGGTACTAAAGGCGTTTAGAGTCCAACGAGAACAATAATGAGAATCGGCAAATGCACCTTCCTGTGAGAGCGCTAAAACGACGGGCGATCGGTCGGAAAACAAGCCCCAAGGCCCCGGAGCAATACTACATGTAGACGATGCACACGCTACGATACACGACCCCTTGAAACCTACATACCGTCCGTACCTATATCTTTCTATTTCCGCCAATACATAGGTATGCGTGTAGCTACCAGCCTTACCAATTGTTTGCTGCCAGGACCGTTAGCTGCAACAACCGTCGGGACTTATAGTTTGGAAGTATCGCCAGAAACGTTCGTAACCGCGAAGAGCGTCTTGGCCGAGTCCAAGCGCTGTCACTGGTACTGGCTGTACCGTGCAATTACAGTAGAGAGACACGCTTTGTCCTGACATCATTTTTCTGGCACCGACGGCTGATCCTTTCTTTTCGGTGTGCTTATCGCATGCGTACTATGAAGATCTTTATAGGCTGGTACAGACGGTTCGACAGCCTCCAGCTCTTATGGTTAGCCTGCCACTGTCCTCTACGAACCATTAGATTTCGCTTTTTGCACGGCTCGAATTTGGGCACATGCGCAAATCATGACCGGAACACCGGTGGGAGGAACAGTTGCTTGCAAGAAGAAAGATAACGCCGTTTCTCCGTCCTTAAAAGGCTCGCTTTACGACGCCACGATTATATTGTGAAGAATGGCAAGTCAAGGAAGACGGGAAAGTCAGGTGGGGATCCTGTCGTGGCAGGCATTTGATGGAAGGTATTCATCAGTTCGGCGTTCTGCAGCATCAAGCAACAATGCCAGCCGGCGTTTATTACTAGGGGAGCTCCTTGATTCATTGTTATTTTAGGGGTCCCTCCACATGCCATGAGTTGGTTTGAAACACATCGCATACATCTGCACCTGATATCTGACGTTTTCCAATGGGGGGTGTGGGGAGCAGACAGGTAGTCAGGCAAGGCAGGTCACCTTGCACGCCTAACCGGCGTCACGGGGAAGCCTCCCATCGTCTCCGTAGAATACGGCAGAATCACCGGCGAACAACTCTATTTCGTATTAGGCTAGGTGCCCAAACGGGACATAACTCCAGGCCGACGGCGACGAGGTCGTGTTTAAGCATCATTGTCATTTATTTTCGTTGTAGGTTCTAGTTGGCGGTATTATCATGCATCAGGCGGACCAATGCAGCTACACTAGCTATAGTAGATATGTAGGTAGGCAGCAGGCCAACCTTTCTCCAGTCTGAGCCTGCTATTACGAAGGTAGATGGAGTGGAGCTCTAGGCGAATTCTTCGGAGTATTTTTGCTTCGTATTTCCATTCAAAATTACATCCGTAATATCTTAGACACTAACCAGCACACACGCGTCTGGCAGCAACTGGCCCTCTGGTGTTCTCCAGAGTATCGCAACCGCGCCTCCGCTACCGAGTCAAAAGTTCATACGTACTTAGTAATGAGACTCGGCATGGCAGTCACTTGCTTTTAAGCTCGAACGGCGTAGTAGGCGTTGCGCCCACCCTTCTTTTGCCCACCCTGACCTACTAGCGCCCAGTTCTCACTTGCAGTGTTAAAGAAGACGCCTGTTTGAACTCCGAAATGGGATTGGGCAGGCAGAGTTCTGCCAAGCCTCGACGGGGACTTGCACGAAAATCCCATACCCTTTTCCCATTAGCACAGAATGAGAAAGAGCCACTTAGAGGTTCTGTCAGTTAGGTAACCCCCCTGTTTCCTGCCCCATGACATTTTTAGTGATGGCCAATCACAGCTCGACAATGGCGTCACAAGCGCTCATCCCCCAATCAAAACCTCGTGGCCCGTTAGAATCTGTCCGCCGCAGTCGTCACCCATCCGGCCTCGCTAATAGCGAGTATCCGGCTTTCCATATTGCATATTTATCTTCTTCAGAGGACTGTTACGTTTGCTTCGAGGACTTTACCCTGAATGCAGATCGCAAGGATTCCTGCATTTCGAAATTCGATACCCATATGCCGGAAATGTGCATTTAATCGTGTGAATTGGGTATTTCATTGACATTATTGAACCTGCGTAAGTCCCCGCTAGGGTGCAGGGGTGAATTGGTATTCCACAATAAAGGAACCGGCGTTGAATGGGGTATATGTAGAACGTGTGTATATGGGCCGAGATAGGAATCTCTATTGCCGTCTAGAGTACCTACCTAATTGATCGCAACATTTATATTTATCTCTACCTACGAAGATATAGGCACGGTGCAGACACTGTGGGGACGTCATAATAGGGGAGATGCGTGCAATTTTTTCTTCGGCACGAAGCCGGTCCCCCTGAACCCGGCTGCTTCAAGGCAATGCCTGTCTGATGCATCCCTGCCACGCGCACGTTGCTCGCTCCATACCTTTGGTACCTAACTCGCTTGCGTGCCCGGACCTGGCGTGCCTAGGGGAGCTTTCCTGCCAACAGGAGCGTCGATGCTACTACATAGGTGTCTCGTTGCGCTTGGTAAGGTTGAACCTATCACCACCTGTATGGATGCACACGAAGGAGAACCGTCTCTTCGTGCCCTATCCTCCTATCTCTTTGCGAGATTCTACACCGACTGACCCGTTAGCGTCATCGTGTTAAACAGGACAAAGGACACCTGCGGGTGATGTTACTAGAACACCTGGTTTTGGTGCCGATCAGTTGAGATAGTAGGTAATTGTGCGACAGTTTGTATCCACTTGTTTTGGGTATTTACAGGCTGTTTGCCTAGTAGAGTCCGTTTACCCACTCGGTAACACCGCACTGTTCCGTCTTTTTGCGCAAGTATCATCAGTAGGGACAGTTTTTCTGAAGCGCGCCCTACCGTCGACCTCTTGGGTTTTAAGGCGGATCATGGCCCTCTGGCTGTGTGCGTTTAACGTACATACAGCACAAATATATAGATAAAGCAACAATATTATTTAGGCCCTGACTTTCCCAAGTGTTACGTACCAACTACATTCATACATGCATCTATACACGCATCTTACGTCGTGCATGTAGCAAAGGGGGCCCAAGCTAGCATTTTAACCTCTCTCTCACTATATCGATTCAGAGTTAGGGTTAGGTACATAGATCGTACATACTGTCCAACATAGTCCTACCTATTCCTAACGACGGGGGTGCTAGGGCAGAGAGAGAGTCCCGGGTTGATTGACGATCACTACATCCTAGCTGTGGATTTGCCCTCTTTCTCATCTTGTCGCAATAACACTGGCGCCCCCCGCCCCGCCTCAATTTGCTGGGAGGACCCTTCCACTCATTTCGACCTTCCATTGCCGCAGCCCTTAACCCTTCTCTTGCTCTTTTTTCACCTCCGGCTGCCCGCATTGATGCTGCACCACAATCGTCTCTACATTCATTCTACAACAAAGCCTCCGAAAGAAACAAAAGGGGACCGCACACCATCTCCATTATTCATTTGCAACTGCCGAATTCCGTTGTCACTCATTTTATTGTATATCTTTTTTTTTCTGAATGGTGGTGACTCTTCCCTTCTTGGCTGGCCGGACAATAAGGTTTGTGGTGACGGACGATTGGTATTGCGTGTTACCCATCATACCGTCGCCGGAACTTTATTATTTTATTACCATCCAACGACCGAGAACCATATCTACGTCCACGGTTACGCACAATAATATCGACAAGTACATACTCGAGCGTCCCAACCATCAACTTGAATGACTACTACGGTAGCACCATCCCCACGCGCTATGGGCGACGGAAATACCTTCACAACGCCTGATCCTCCTCACCGGTCGGATTCCTCATCTGGGTCGTCTGACGAGGACCGGGATATCCATGCTCCTGTCCCGGCTCGGCCAAAGTACCATAGTAGGAAGAGCAGCGGTACTATCATTGTCCCTCGGGATTCTCGGGATTCTTCCGATTCGGGTCCGGTCGAGATGCGGTTTGCGCCGAATGATGTGAGGTCAATGAGCCCTCGGAGAACGAGTCGCGATCTTGAGATCATGGGTAGAGAAGCGAGAGAAGAGTTGCACAGGTGCGTAATGTTGGAAATAGCTTGTTAACACGTACAGACCTAGTTGACTAATTGGGTATCTAGACATGCCAAAGCATTACAAGAGTCGCTTCTCATGATTTTCCACCGGATCGAGGCAGTTAAAGAGGAGCACGACAAATTAGACAGCAACAACAAGTTCCTACAAAAGTATATCGGCGACCTGATGTCGACGTCAAAAATAACTTCTACCACCACCCGAGGTCGAAAATAAACGATCCTCGAGGTTGAGGCGATTAGATGGAGTACATCTACATCGACCCCCCGTACTCATTCATCTGAAAAAGATACCCCGAGTCGACACCAGGCGCTAGCCTAGGAGGATGTTACTCGCGATCGATGAACGGTGAACAGCGACGTTCAAAGATGGCGGCAAGACGGCCAGCCGATTTTGTTATTGGCAACGACCTCGATTGGGTCTTTGTGCCCAGTTTGACGCCTCAGCGGGAAGAAAGGAGACTCGAGCGCATGACCTCCGGTCCTCCGGCCCGGTTGGTACTATTTTGCATGTGTTTTTATCATATCATGGCATGGCGTACGATCGGATCATGGATTCGGGTGTTGAAAAGATTTATACCAGTGCCGCTTAGTGGCTTACAGCATATTAGGACCACCCACGGTCTACGGGTCAATGAACATGGCTTGGCATAGCCACAGGGCGTTTGTTGCTTTCGGCGGTTTGAATTCGACACATGGGCCTACAAGAAGGGGGCATCATCATCATATCATCATGTGCGTACGTAGGCGTTGCTCGTCATGTGGCATAGTTGCATTCAAACGATTCCCGGCAGAGAATTGAGACCTATTTATTTCAGATATCTGCATCGTTATAGCTGGCGGCTGTGATTGAGTTACTATTATTTCGCATAGTGCCAGCTGACAACTTTCCGAGGCACGGCAGATCGCTGCGTGCTTTCGTAAGGACCGCACACCAGCAATGTTCGTAGGATTGGATATCTCTAACTTGCCTGAAGACTTCGTATAGTGCTCTCAACTACCTATAATTGGTTCTGCACAAGGGACCGCTTACTCGGAATTAACTTGCTCCGATACGGGCTTACTGCCGCCTCCAAGGGGAGAAGTTCGGTACAACTACATTACGCACTCCGGAGGCTATGACAGCGTGTTCGCTCGCCGGGCTATTTTGTCTCGAGACCACACTCGCATGTTTTCGGGGCTACAGTACGGATGGGAACTCTTCTGTTACTGCTCCTCTCATCAAATACAAACCTCGGAGCGTAAGATGATCGGATCTCCGTTGGAGAGATCCCCAAGCCCGGAACTCACCGGGTTGCACAGTACCGAGGGCAGCCGGGGCCCGGAACGGGATGTTCTGACGTCGGTGCGTTGCTATTTATGGTGCCGGCGCGCTTGGATATGAACTTTTTCTTTTTCCTCCTTTGTTTCGCTCACGTGCGCCTATGGGTTGCGGGGAAAAACGCCACCACCATCCCATCCATCCGCCCATCCCATCGGTGCTGCGCGTGATCTATCATTTTACGCACACGTTCCGAGATCCAGGCCGAATCCAGGGCCGCTGGTGGTTGGGGCGAAGCCTGAGCTTCCTGTGCGTACGTTTGCATCACCAGAGACCCTGCATATGCGTGTCTGTATGCGTGTGGTATGTGTGGTATCACCTTGTCTTGGGGCTCGAGGACAGAGGTTGAGCTGGCTGCGCAGACGGCATAGTCGAATGGACATATGAATCCACCACTTGAATCAACTGATCGTCATGTGCGCAATGTGAATGAATCTTATGGCACGTGGGAGGGTTACTTCTTGCGAGGCAACACATCAGAACCACCAAGATCCCCGACAAGGCCTTGAAATATGCTGCTAATATCAAAGGCATCAATGCTTCACAGCGCATCAGTGGACTACCTAATAATCCCCCCCATCAGGCTATATTTCTTTTCGACAATTGCCAAAAGTTGGTCGTCCGGGCCGTCACAGTAGACTCCCGGCTAGGCAATTACTAGGTCTAAACATATGCGGACATTTCGGACGTTCTTGACCACTCCGAATCCGTCAATTGAGGAGAGGAAGCGGACGTTTTTGGCAAACTAAACCCGGAACCACACCGTGGCGGGCGCCGTCCGTCACAAAGCGTGATCTAGTGACAGCCTCCCATTTTGGCATACCTGCTAATTACTAGGCACTCTTGATCCCTACCAGGCACTGCTTTTGTGTCGTTAATTCTTCTATAACGTATTTTTCTTTATATAAACACCAAGAGCGAACTCGGCCGTTACATGGATGTGGTGACATTCTCATTCCGCCCTTTGCCCTTCCCTACTACCTAAGACAAGACGTTACATATTATCCGCTTCCCGAACAGCAATCGAGCATTCGAGAAGAGACATGCCAGACTTCCACATCCGTACATGGGAATAAATTTTGCGTATTAAGTATCCAGGGGACAAATCGGAACCCGCGGACCGGCGGATAGATGCGGATGAGAACCTTATCACACCCGCGTGGTAAAATAAACCCTCCCCTGTAAGGGTTCTTATCACTACGGCTTCATGTGGCTTCATCTGGAGGCGGACAGTGCCGATAAATAGTCCACCGAAAGGGGCTTCCAATATGTATTCCTCGTCTGTGGTTGAGCAGGGATAGAGTAGGGAGGTGGGGGGTTTCGGTTGCTTCCAGATTCCGGGGAACTGGGCGCTAATAAGCTTTCGGGTTGGCATTCGTCGACCAGGACCCAGGCTCGCTTATCTACTTGTTTACATAGCACAAGCAACATGGGGCTTCTCATAGCAGTTGCAGTTTACCTTTCGGTTTTGTCTATGCGACCCGATGACTACATAACCATTAACAATCCGACATATTATAAAAATAAAATGAGTTTCTTTCGGCTAGTACAGAGAGAATGACATCTATAACCGCGACTGCCCTGTCTCGTTTCCATCCGATATATCCTTTACTTTTGAGTCACCGCTACTTTCAAATGTTCGCTACTCTTCCTAGCATCCGTATGTGATATTAGGCGCTCATAATCGTACGAGTTCACCACCACTTTCCGAAACGGGCAACCACACTGGAGATTAACTGTATTGGCAATTCGCTGGCAGTTTGCACACCTACCACCCAAGGCCCAAGCCAGCTATGTACCTAAGTACGTACTCGACCTATCATTATATTCAGATAACCGAGTTACCACGTTAACAATTATATTACCAGCGGAAATGCGTAGCGAATAATGCGGTTGTGATTAAAGGTTAATTGAAGTTAATATACGGCCCAGTGAATTCAAAGACCAGCCAAAAGCCCTTTAATTGGGTTCCCATATATTCTGGTCGTCAATTAGCGGCAGATTACGTAATGGGATACTTCGTCTAATGAGGCGTGGCCCGTAAGTTGCTAAATACGGTTAATGTCCGGTGCGGTTTAGCCATTTCGACTACTTTCTCATTTAAGCATTGCTAGCGCAGGGCCGGACAGTAACTTAATTCCTAAGGGCTGGATTTTAGTTCCTGTTAGCCCTCGTCAATACATCCATTTCCTCAACCTACTCTGCGTGTGGGGGACGTCGGTGAATCTAATAATGCAGTGCCCTTGAACATCATCGGTCACGAAACTAGCAAAGCTCCAGAAGACGGATGAGGCAATTGTTACCCGCCGCTGCCGTGGCGCTCGATCTGGCTGTCATGTCCTTCCATGTACGCATGCACCTATCAACTTACATACCACGTAGGCTAGGTATCCACTACTACCTGTGCAACGTAATCCAATGTCATGCAATGCAGCAGGGCTATATCGTGCTTCTTACTTGCTGTAGGTTTCATATGAGACTCGAAGCCTGGTCGTAGCTCGGTCTGTATCACGCCTGCGAACCCGATAATCCGATCTGATGCAACCCAAGGACCCTTTCTCTGCGGGTGCATTCTTCCAGAAGCGAGCCAACACAACCTTGACAGCGGTGACGATGGCACCACACGGCCCCCATATCGGTCTAATGGGTAGTACGACGCTGGAGCGTCCTAGCTAAGTGCGATCTTGCCGAGAGGGCCGCGGTGACTTTCAACCTCGCCCAGCAAGCCCAGCCAGCCATCCCACGGCTAGCGAGTCGTAAGTCGGAACTTCGCCGTCTCGTCGGCAGTAGATAGTATACACCACCTAAATTGATTTCTCTCACCAAGACGGCTTGAAGGATATATGGCGACCTGGATCAAGAGAGGATTCCTGCGTGCCGCAATCTCTTTCCCCCAAACCCGGCTGGCGGCGTGGGAGACCCTCACTGAGCCAACAGACAGATCGCTCCGCCTCGTCTATTGCCGTCCATTCAGGTATCATAAGACTTTGGAATGCTCTGCTGACGGCGATGTTTACGCAACGTACGTGTATTTTACTTATGAGCCTCTCGTCTCGACACCGCAGCTCGCGAAGGTTGCGTCACTATGAGACGTCCGAGGTGACCATTGGGGGGCGGGCATCAGAGGGGACGAAGTCTATCCAAGGTGCCAATGCTTAATCGGCCATGGTTGGGAACCTTATTTTGTAACTCCCTAACCGCGGACGCCCACATTGCGAAGATGGAATGAAAGGGTAAGTACTTCGACAAGGTCAGAAACTGCTGATTCCACGAGGTCTTCCATATGTGCAACTGATCTGCAGAGGATTACGAGAAGTCATCCCTCTAGGTTCAAGCAAACATGGCTTGGATAGTCGTTAGTCTCCCATTCCGAAGTTATCTTGGGACTCTTTCTCTTTTCCGTTCGAGTTGCTTGCTCACGGTATGCGGTTCGCCGGTGGAGCCTTGATATCTGACCCGTTGGACGGACAGATGGGGAGCATGCACACTGGAGGTTATAGGGGTCCAGCATTTCGTTTTGGGAGACTGTCAACCCCCCCGCCCCATTCCCCTCCAGGCAGCGGCGAGTTACACGGCATACTACGTATGTTGTCAAGGCATTCGTCTTATCGACTGAGAGACGTCGTGCCATTCGAGATCCGACATCTAAGCTGGGGATTTGGAAGCGATTCCAAGCTGTTCAATGGATGCCGACCTACCTATCGTGGGCGCTCCATCGCCCATCAATCTCATCCCAGACAAAGTTCAAGCCGGGCCAACTTAACGCCTCTCACTACCGCTATCAGTTCGGTCGGTTATCTTGGCGTTCTTAGATAGCGGCAGGCCGTACGCAACATATCTCAGAATCGCAAGATCTAACCCCCGAGACTAGCACATTCGGTCTAGGACAATGACGAGTGAGATATCTCATGGCCCTCTCCCGTGCCTCTTATTACGCATCGTCTCAGGGGTTAGGGGGGGTTTACTGCGAGGCCGCCGTGCCTAGATCGTGCCTATAGGCGATTCACAGTCGAGATATTGCGCGCATATAAAGCGGGCTTGGTGATATTTTGTCTTCGAAAAATGGATAACTCCCATCATCTGGGAGTTATACCTCTAGGTTCGCCCGCGTCGTTCGTAGTTCGTTCTCCTTCCTCTTCCCATCTCCTACCCAGGAGCTGCCTATGTACATACGCACATATTATATATAAATATCAGCCGCTCCACAAACGTTCTTCTAATTAGATCCTACCTCAAAATAATAAAACCTAACTACGCTGGCCACTGCCGAGAAAGACAGTACCACAACTTATCTCAAATAAGGGCCCCGAACCCCCACCAGAAAATGCAACTCAAGACCGGCAACCTCGTCGCAGCCCTGGCGGCCCTGACCGTCGCCGCCGCCCAAGAGACGACCACCACGACGAATGTGCCGACGACGGCGGTGGTGACGACGACGGCGACGGGGGTGACGACAACGGGCGAGCCTCCCTCGGTCACGAGCGCCGTGTCGAGCGTGGTGGCGTCGTGGACGAGCGCGGCGGCGTCGTGGACGAGCGTGGCGGCCTCGCTGACGAGCGCCGCGTCATCGCTCGTGTCGTCGCTCACCGAGACCTCTTCGCCCACGTCGGCCCGGGACTACAGCCTCACCTCGACCCGGGATTACAGCCTCACGTCGGCGACCACCGCCACCGCCACCGCCGCCACCACCACGACCGAGGCCACCGGCGGCGCGGACGGTGAGGCGGCGAACGCCGCGAGAACCCTCAACCCCAGGGACGCCGCGGCCCTGGGCCTCTGGGCCGTCGTCCCCGCTCTGCTGTATTGAGCGGAGTGCGCCGGTCGGGCGCCACCAAAAAGGCGAGGGAGGGACGAAACGAATCTCGGCGGCGGACTGGTCGAGCAAAAGCAAACAGGGTCTCGATGATAACTAAGCCTGGGAGCTGGTCTACCTGCTTATCTTCCTAATTAATGCCCACCGAGAAAGAGAAGAAAAGGGCGCTCACCATCTATGAGTTTCGTCCCGCCCCTTCCCCGAAGACCATCTTTCTCAAGCGGGCAGGCAGGGCAGTGGGAAGATCTGGCTGGGGCGGTGTGTGCCCAGCCGCGGAACTCGCCTTCATTCGTTCCCAGGCAGCATGTATCTCTCTCTCCTTAACTCTAGAAGCATATATATAGTACCGTATGAAGGTGGAAGCAAAAGACGTCCTGCAGGGGCGCGTAATGTATGTAGAAGAAAGGGCTTGGGCAGGCACACCGTCGTGTAGCAACTCCTGCCACCTTACCGGTTCATGCAACTGAGACGCAGTGTACGTGCGGAGTCCTCACATAGTTTAAGAATCCTGTTCGTAATCACCCATCGTCAGGGCAGCAGAGATTGAGTCGCGCCGGTTTGGGTCGGAGCGTCTCCTTTGCCAGCCAATACGACGATGTGATGCTTCTTCCCGAACGTCACCAAAGGGGGTTGCATAGAGCAGCGTACGCTGGTTTGGAAATAGTGTCTATCATGTAAATCTAGCCATGTGACGTGTGGCGTAATTAGGCGACTGACCAGTCATCAATCACAGCAACGCCTAGCAATGAATCCTCCCGCTAGTCCATCATGTCATCCACCAATCGACCCAACCCATCATTTATCCCCTGCTGCTCCTGGAATCGAGGCCGCAGAAAGTCGTGATCCCTATTACCAAACCTCTTGAACTCCATGACCCGGCAAGGGACTGCTGCTAGACCCTTGCTTTCGGCAGAGGAAACGAGACGCCCTTTAATTTATCGCGCCAACTTCGTAGGGCTTTCGTGCGAGCTTCCGTTGGCTCTTTCTGCAACGGTAACTGCCCCAGAACTCTACTCATCGTCCGTCAGTCCCGAGAGGTATAACCTATAGCATCACCGTACTGTAATGACATGACGCAATCAACAATTCGCCGACGCCAAGCAGTGAACAGAACAATCCAATCGACAAACGGCCCGCCGCTGATACCATACGTCAAAGTGAACGCTTAACGGCGGAACAGATTGACCCCCAGGTTTGGGGGGGGGGGGGGGGAAAAAATTTCCCCCCCCCCCCCCCCCCCCTT
>QJOB01000126.1:0-50800 GCA_004155035.1 Monosporascus sp. 5C6A | reverse complement strand
CCCCAAAAAAATTCTCCACCGACCAACCAGCCCTTTTGATTAATAACCAAAACTATCATGCTGATGCACAGGGCAGCGCCCGGGGTGGTTCACGAACCACGCCTGGATGCAAGAACGGTGAAACCGACATAAACACTCCAGCCTCGCCATGGGGACGCCGACCTGGAACTCCTCGAGGCAGATTGTGCATTCGGCATCATCAACACAGTCCTTCTCCGTGGCTGTGTATGGGAAGATACCGGTCCTTCTCATCGTGCGGGGCGGTGGGGTCCCGTGTGCACCCGGCGGCCGGTCCCCCCTGGCACCGCCAGGACTGTAGGTGCTGTGCTGCACGATGCATTCGTTGATATGAGTCTCGCGGCGGGCCTCGAAGTCCGGAAGGTCACGTGAGGGCAGCTCATAGTGGCAGATGGGGCACTCGTCTTCCTCCGCGATCTGTGGGGGTGGCGGTAGGGGTCGGTTTGTCTCCGGGGCCCTGCTCGCCGACGTCGAGGAAGATGATGACGGCTCGGTGAAGTCTAAAAGGTAGCGGACTCGGGCGTTTAGTGAAGAAGATAGGACATGAGGCTGGCGGTTAGCCGGTAGTTGAGGCTGCGATGGATAGAACGCTACGCCAGGCCATCGACTGAACCCGTATTGAGCAGAAGATATCCTGGAAGTATTAGTCCGAGATGAACTCGGCGCAGCATCCTACA
Organism: Monosporascus sp. 5C6A; assembly: GCA_004155035.1. Lineage (NCBI taxonomy): Eukaryota > Fungi > Ascomycota > Sordariomycetes > Xylariales > Monosporascus > Monosporascus sp. 5C6A. The sequence continues at coordinate 50,105 of QJOB01000126.1, read as the reverse complement.
GGGACGTCAGCAATTTTCAGCATCAAATAAAGAATTTCGGCAGGGAGACGAACCACAGTGACACTCCTGTTTCTAGCGTGAGCTTCACCTGTCAGGTTTGGCATCGCATGTGGCACGTGGCGCCCAAATTGATGTTCCGGGCTATAATTGCTACTTGCAGCGCTTTGGGACCTGTAATGACTTGGCGGCGAATGAAAATGCGAGGTAGGATGTCGAGTCCTCGGTGGCGTTGTGTTCGGGTCCGGCACGCAAGGATTGCAAAGTCGGACCGGCTCACCACCGGACACGGCGCTGAAGTCGGCGATTCCTCCCTCCTCGCCGAACCTATATAGAAAAGCCGATTCGTGGGGCGGTCGAACAATATACTGATGCGGAATAGTGATGCGGTGTGGCGAGCAACTGGCACAGACCACTCTCCCGCATTTTCTACCACGCTCATCGTTAATCTTGACAACCTTTTATAATATCTACGGTAGGAGGCTTACCGGCAGTGATGTTTCCTAACAAAAAACCCGAATTGGGTACCGCATATAGGACAACAAGTCACCTCAGCATCGGGCTGCCACCGCGGTAGGGTGAAATCTAACGGCGGTCTCCGTTCCGTCCTCGGGTTAAACGCTGGCGCCATCGGGTTTACGACCGAATCACGGTTCAGTGGAGTCGCAGCGATATGAGTGATGTGACGTGATGGCTCGCCCCTGGCCGAACCGCGGGGCGCCTCCCTCGTCTCGTCCAGCGCTTCCCTAAGCGTGAGACCGACCTCGGGCCTGGGACCACCTGCGGGGTTTGGTAGCTCCCTTGGTTGGGTGGAGCTCCCACCTTCCAGGGCTCGGTTATTTCTTGATGCTTCAGTGACATTATTATCCGGATCGGGTAGATCTAGAACGACACCATCACGACGGCGGTCGCGGCTCGCGGGGACCCCTTCCTCGTTCCCATCCATACGCCACCGTTGTTCCCGATGAGATTCCGGCCGACTTGCTTCCGCATGTGCTTGCTCGGGTCGACTGCTTGGTCCAGCTTCGCAATCTTCCGATTCGGGACGTTCGTCGTCGCGTTCTGGTTCTTCACGTTCTAATATATGGGTCGGACAATCGAAGTAGCGGGTGCATTCGCCGTCGAAGAAGCGCGAGTTCCGGTGCGGACAAGGTGAATCCAGAGAGGCGCTCTCCCCATGTGAAGTCTCCGACTCTGTATCGCTAACATGGTGGTAGTTATGGACCCCCCTTGAGGTAGCGGGTAGGCTAGTTTCTCCTCCGGCGGAGGCCATCCTCTATGATGTACCAGGCGCGAGTCTTTGGGTGGCCGGCTGAACCACTGACTCGGTCCCGTACTGGTATCGTCACGGCCGAGGCCTGTCTCAGGAAGCGGCTGATGGAAGCAATCAATATATCGATTTGAGTCTTGGAGAATGCGACGGTAGTTATACAATACTGCCGGGGAGCGCGAGTGAGGTTTTCGTGTCGTCCGTCCCCAGCGGGGATGATGTTAGGGTGGGGATGTCCTGTCCTCGAAGATAAGCACTTCAGAGTCGAGCTGCAGCTAATGCCGTGTGATGCAGCCTTGGGGAATCGCTTTCAACAATTCGGCATAATAAATAATATGTAGAAGGCCCTAAAGACGGCGATCGCAACAGAGGTTGGTACTTAATAATAAGAGTGCTCTAGCGATGTTCTGTTAAACGTCTGGGATGAAGGTGTGTCCCGCCTTCAGATGTCTAGGATACGGAGTGGATGGAGGCGGTTAGTTATCTATCACCGCCGATGGGCCTGCCGCTTATCGCGCTCCAGTGTAAGTACCCCATCGCCCATCGCCTCCTCGGTGTCGCGTGAACTCCCAGGTACCTAGGTACTTGGGAGTTAAGAGTCAAGCAGTACCCACTTTCCTAAACTTACTCAGTCGCTGGTCAGAGCTCCAAGGGGCAAAGCTACCTCACTAACACTAACTCCGATCATAAATCAGCAACATTCATTCTCCCGACCTACGCTGCGATTCTTTCGTATAAGGGCTAGTTTGCATATGTTCTTTTGCAAGAATAACCTGGGGATTCTGTGTTATTGTCTCTCAACAGGAGTGCCTGTTCAGTCGTTTCGGTTAGGCAAGGGCCAGGGGGGATGGTTCCCTAAGTTTGGCGTCGAGACCGCAACCCCGTGTAGGCACTACAGACTCCTGTCCGTGATCGTAGGTTTACCAGTCCCGCCATCGCTCTCGAGCCACGGTGGACGCAGTAACCGTTGAATACCTCGCCCGAAAGCATCGGTAGTAGTGTACGTTATCAAACTTGGGGTCCAGCCCTCTCGCCTTTAACTCGGTTTCGGTGCCACCCAGCTTGCTGCCTTTGGTGAAGTAGGCCTCTTAACTATCGCTTCCTACAGTCGGCTGTCGAAGACTGCCAGTAGGTAATCACATGGGACCTGTACTTCTCATTCAGTGTATCTACTAATACCTCGATGCAGCACCGCGAGACATCCACCTGAACCATAAGTTTCTAGGTACTCTCCATTTTATGTCACGTAATGGCGTGACATGCCCCCGTGGCCTCCATGAATAGGTACATATAGACGGACGACCTCCTTACCCTGAGCCTCCATCCTTGCCTTCTGTAGCCCTTCACAATCCGCATTGAGGGTCTCAGGCTCTGAGATCCTCATATAGATAGCCTTATACCGTTATTCAGCCTCAGGTCCTCTCCGTGTAAATCCTGTTTCCTCCTAACCTCTCACTGCACGACCCCACCGCAGCATACAGAGCATTCTTCGGCAGGAGTATCTTGCCATTGCGCTCCTTATGGATGGACGTTGCGCTGGCCCGCTATCTTGATGAAGCGGTACTGCTCCGTGTGCATCTTACCTGGGCCGCCCGGCCGGTCTCCCAGTAGCTCTAGTGAGAAGCGGTGCCTAGTGGTAAATGAGTGTATTGAAGCTGGATGGGAGCAATCCTAGACCTGGGACCTTATTTCAAGATTCGTATCATTATTGATCTACAGTGTAAGATGTCCTTGGTCAGATTGCTATCTCTTCACAACGTCACGTGTGGAGCTTACTTCCGTGGTTTGTGCATTAGCTCGCTGCTTCCGATGTCCAACTCGGAGGAATGCGAAATCCCCTGTGTGGCAATGAGGTCCGGCTGCTTGGTAACATGCTTATTTTGCTCCGTGATTCGTCCATGTACTTCTTGAGGTAGTTGGGTTCATGGAAATGCTGACAATTCCCTCTTAATAGACTCGATAGTAAGGAGGCGGCTCGGCAAAAGGCTTCGATGACAGCTGCCAACTATGTCATTCCCCGGATCTCAAGCGGTATACTCCTTATTTCGTCGCCGTCTATCTCGACCTGGTCCGAGCGGTCTTATGGCTCGTCAATAGACTTGGTTATCGCTTCCGAGAGGGCGCTGACAGGAGAATGGGGAGGAGGAATGGATTATTAGCCGGTTGCGACACGAAATATCTTTCTGAAGCCATCCAAGACCCTCCGCGGCTCCCTTGCCGAGGATCACGACGTTGATAGTTGCTCGCGACGGGCAATAGGACATTGAAACACTAGTCTTCGTGCCAACCAGTGAGCTACTAAAGGAGCCCGAATGCGGAACCTGCATGAGGTATTAACTAAGCGCCTTAGTAAAGTCCAGCCGGTCATGTCATATACCTACCATAGATCGTTGCGCCGTCTTCGTTAATAATAGTGTGCTAATCTTAGGCAAGTTCAGGCTTCGTGAAACAAGCTTGAAGTGGGCTGCTGAGAAGGGCATGACGGGCTCCGGAGAGTCTCGGACCGTGGGCATCGAGCGGAGGACATATGGACTTCCCCTTTTTGCGACACCACCCAAGCTGTGACACCCGCGTTAGTTGCATCAACTCGCCGACATATGGGAATTGTATCCCTACATAACTTGTAGTTTGAATTGGGGATGGGATCGTTCGGTCATATGCTCCTGTTCGATCTAGACCCCGTCCATTAATCACTAAGTTGTCCAGCCAGACACTAGGTGTCACCCACCTTCGATAGCCACGCTTCAAGCTCCACCGGCTGGGTCTTAAATTGATCAACCTTATGTGGTCCGGCCTTATCCGACCTTATATTAGTGATATTGCATCTCCCCGGTCCTTGTACAGACAGATCTGCGAGAAGTGCACCTCCAGGACAGATTTCAGGAGACCCAAACTTAGGTTGTGAATCAAAATGTCTTTCATGAAGCGCCTGGAAATAGCAGACTCCACGAGGTTCCTGGTATGGAAAGGCTCCATATCGTAGTTGAGAAGTTATCCTAACTGATTGTGAAAGTTATTGACCTGTCGGGGATGTTCCATCCCTCAAGAGCCAGAGACGCCGCTTGGACGCGGGCTCAAGTACCGAATGTTACGGACGCCAACATGCACTGAGCCGGCAAGAGATAGTCTACATGCCCTCTCGAGTAGATAGGCTGCTGAACAAGCTGCCATACCAGGGATAACCAGTCAGTTAATATGAGCAAGCCATCAGCCAGCCATCAACACCCGGGCCAGGGTTATTTTTTGGTCTAGGTACTGCGTAAGATATGCCCAATAACCAGCAAGCCTATGTGTATGAGATCAGCGAGGGTTTCGCTTGTACTCACATATCCTAGGCACACAATATCACATATGCAAATTGCCCCTGACTGAATCGCAATGCCACAAGATTGTGCCATAGATTGAGCATTCTCCAACACATAGACGAGCTGGACCCCTAAACACCTTCTTGTTCGTAAACAACACCCAGCATCATTCGTCGGCAATGGCGCCCTCACTAGCATGTCGATCTACACCATGGACATTGAATATCAAGACCTCCCCTAGTCACTTTGTGTACGAAGACACGACGTGGGCGCCGTCTTGAGTCATCCCACAGTTTTTGCACGTAAACGAATGACATGACGGTTACAGCGACCCGTAAATCAGCTGACTGCATCTGCGTCAGTTCAATAACTAGATATCTGCATGATCTTCCTACCATCTCAGCAGCTCAAGCGCACTTCTTAATTCCAAGGCTGGCAATGCCTTGGCGTCTTGCTTTTCGCACCTCCCTTCTATTCCAGGCTATGAATGGCATGGCCCAGAGCCTAGTTGGATGTGGTTCGCCATTCCACCGCAGGAGCTATGTGTTGTAAGGAGAAGGCCACACACACGGCGGAAAAAGACCGGGAAATGCAACAGCATCCGGAAAACACATACAGTTACTTGAACAAAATCAGCGCCAGCTGACGTGTCCCCTATCGATTCGGTTCCGGTTCAGGCACCAGAATATATGGTGCAACCCCGTTACCAGCTATGGAAGCCCGATCCCGCGCCATGCCGGCGGCGATCGGCAGGCATAGGTTGACTATGGCTATGGCCGTTAGCAGTAAGTTCCACTATTTGCCACTCGGGCATGATCGCGTTCACTGGATCGGGTACCTCGCATCCGAGTGACGTGTTGGGTAGCTGCGGGATCTTGAGGGTTCCCGAAGCGTTGGCGCCGTGGCCGCCTTTGTTGCTGCGGAACATCGCACACGCATAGACACCGTCGAGGACCAGCGCGAACTCGCAGACGCCGGCATCGCGCCGCGGCGCTGATTTGCTTCCCTCGGTGGCGACGAGAGCTCGTCGGACGAAACGCTGATACCGTTCCGGAGCAGATCTTGGGTAGATGACGATCAGGGAGCCTTCTGCCCTGGAATCGAATGGCAGTTCTTTCTTCGGACGTCCGCCTGCAAGCTCGCCCAACCACGTAGTAGGGCCACGCCCCTGTCAATCCCAATCAAGGTTCCTCGTCAGCCTCGTCAACTTCGAGCTGCTGTCGAATTACACGCCCATTGCTGTTGAAACCCACAGCGGCAAAAGATCGGCAGCTGCAGTCATTCCGGAAATCGCCAAGATTGGCGGCTTGTTTCGCCCCAGTACGTTCATGCAGCATGGGTCACTCCTGCAACCGAAGAGCGAATGGGGCGAGGGGCTAAGATCAATGCAGCGACAGTGTTTTCTCGGTTTTCTATTCGTGAGCCTGCAGACTATGTCATGTGGGGGGCTGTCTTCTAACGTCATCAGAAGGCCCCTTTTTCGAGACTCTCAGCCCAGGTCAAAACCCTCCCATGGTTCAGTCGTCTATCCACACACTGTCAGCCTGCAGTAGCATGCGGGCAGCAACGCAGGAGCTGCCGACGGGTGATCCCTAACTCTCTTCCCCCCATTTCAAGCAATACGGACACTACCTTGCAGTGATGGTTGCCTTTGGGCCTTGGTCCCCTATCCGGATTCGGAATTTCAGTACAGGCAGATTGGTGTTGTGGCGACTGTCTCAGAATGCCCAAATGGTCATGATGCTGCTGCGCTATGCAACTTGACGTTGTTCTCTTCGGAGGATGATAGGAATCTCTTAATATTTAAATCACCTTGCCATCCCGACACCTTTAAGCGTCTCTCAGCAGGAAGATTTGGGTCATAATTCTAACCTTTAGCAGCACTCAGTTGGGAACTCTGACGTGCGAACTTTGCGCTTTGCTTCGTTTGAACGGTCTATTCGTCACTGTAGACCTACGTTAACAAGAGTGTGGGTGCACGAGGGCCTTCAGGGTGTTTTATACGATCGGTCGTTGCACCCCTGGCATATACCATCCGCCACCTATCGATAAGCAACCGGCCATCCCCGATCAGAGAAGAGCCAGCTCCAGACCAGAACGCCTCAGTTCCGATTATCCGTGACGTAAGGTGCCATCATCCATCCCAGGCCCTGGCACACGGGTTTAGACACGGAAGCCTGTTTCTATTTCAAGATCACCCGCTCAATCCTGCTCATGTGGTTCTACACTACAGGTTAGTTCTTTATAACTCTCCACGAAATCCTGTCAAGGTCAATTGAGTCCACCATCGGAGACGACCCTCTTGAAGTCTTTTTATCGTGGTCAGCACCAAATCGCTACCTCAAAACAATATTGTTCCTCCGTCATCCGGCCAAGAGCCGAGGCCCTGGACCCATCGATAATCTGACATAATGTACGCCCCCGCAGCGCCCCGCGAGAAGCGGTACTATACCCAGCACGGCTACGACAAGAAGGTCCTGTACCTTCAACCACCTATCAACGGCAGCAAGACAGTCCGCAGGCGTATCACCACCATCGTGCCGGCCCCTTGCCCCCCGCCTCCGCCTCCAGCAGCGCCCATCAGGGCCCTGCCGGTACCAGAGCCCACACCAGCGCCTGCGCCCATGCCAGAGCCGCCCGTCATGGTGCACCCTTGCCCCCCCCCGCCGCCGCCGCCGCCGCAAGTGCTCCGCCCGTCTCCCGAGCCTGACGAGGCCATCGACGTGATTGCCGTGGACGTTGACCCGCCGTCGCCCAGGTCATCGAAGTCGTCGTTGACGAGTTCCCGCTCATCCCGGTCGTCGCGGACCTCCAAGTCCTCGCGCAGCAGCAGGAGCCGCAGCCGCGGTCGCGGCCACAGCCATAGCCACAGCCGCGAGCGCGAGGTGTACGTCGAGCGCGAGAAGCTCGTCCCCTACCCCGTCCGCGTGCCGTACCCCGTGCCCGTGCCCGTGCGCGACGAGCAGCACGACAACGACCGCGACGCCTTCCGCTACGTAGAGGCGCCCCGCCGGTTCGAACCGAGGCGTCGCGGCAGCGTCGAGTCCGATAGAGAGATTGTCATCGAGGACCACCGGCACCGCCGGTACATCAGGGATTGATTGACATGTCCGCGTGTGGATAACCACGTGATGTTTCGCGCTTATTATGCTTTAGTTTTTGTTCATATAGTAATCTGTGGCGCGGCACGTGAGAGGCCTGGTAGTGCGGCGGGCGTCACGTCTCATCCTGGTTATTGTCTGGGTGTCTCTTCTTTTCAGCAGACATGATGAAGGAGATATGTGTGATGACTTAGCCAAGGTTTGGGCTTTGATGGATATCTGTTCGCAGATTATGGCGTGGGGGTCGGGTTACCTCTTGTTCCCTTTCCAGTGTACATCTTCTCATGCCTCGCATATAATATCCTCATAATGATAGCATTCCCAGTTTAGACAAGGACTTGTGTTACAAAATTATGCAATGATAGAAGCAATGAAGTCCTGCATACCTCATCAGTCACGAATGGATGAGGTTTTCCACCCTGGTCGACTCTGAGAAGATGTTACAGTCGATTTAAGATTGGAGGGCTCACTACTAGGTACTAGATGGTTTATGATGAGTACGTCACTGTACCCAGAAAAGACATCGTTCAGGGTTGATGTTGCCCATCGAGGAGTTGTATTTCATTGACGCCGAAGATGATGTACCGTATTCCGAGAATACGAGATGCCACTTCTACTGCCATCAGAAATGTCCAAACGCCAGTACCGATGGGTATCAATCAGCAACTAATAGCTACACTGCTGGGCTTAGATCGAAATACAGCGCTCAGCGGGATTTGCTCCTCCGCCAAAAGAGACGAATGGTTAAGACCACTTAGGAAATGCTCCGTTACACTCGATTTAATGCAGCTAATATCCGTAAGCAAACATAAGCCCTGAGAGTCAAACAACATTATTCTTTGGTTCTTATCGTAGCTCCAGTGTCTGGCATTCGCCGGTCCCGGCCTCCCATATCTTCATCAAGTTATCGGACGATCCCGAGGCGATATAGCCGACCCTCCGCTGAGGAAGCGACCGAGTTAACCCGGTCATAGACGCTGGAGCAGCTTGAAGACGAGAGAGCGGCGTCCCGGCCGTCCTGGTCCATGGCGTCGAGGTACGACTCGTCCGTACGAACATCAGCCTATACCTTGCCCATATCGAGTAACGGCTTAATAACCTCTCCCCTCCTTCCCGACTTTTCCGTCCATGATAGCGGCGTCCAGCCATTCTTATATTTAACTCGGGATCTACCTTTCCCGTATCGAGCAAGAGCTTAATAGCCGCTTCCTCTCTCCATCTTGCCGCCCACGATAACGGCGTCCGGCCGTTTATATGCCGAGCAAGATCTACTTTCCCGTATCGAGCAGCAGTTTCACGACCGCTTCGTGGCCGTTCTTTGCTGCCAGCCATAACGGCGCCCGGCGGAATTCATCCTAGCTTCGGGGTCCACCTTGTCCGTATCGAGCCAGTTCTACGACCGGCCTCATGGCCGCCCCCGTCTTTAGAGTCCGAAACACGTGGATCTCTTAGTAATCTCTCAACAACAGAGCTGCGTCCCCTTCTGACACGTGAGACAGCGGCGTCCAGCGTTCGGCATCCTCCGTGTTCAGGAAGGCACCCCAATCTATTAATTACTTCACAGGATCGACGCACCCGCTTTGCGCGGCGTAGGACAGTGCTGTTCTTGAAGTCTTATCCTCGAAGCCCGGTTTGGTACCTATTCGAGCAAGGCAGGCGCCGCCTCAGACCAACCTTGCTTTGCCGCCAAGCAAAGGGCTTCTCATTTTCTTTACTTGTCATCGAGGCCGACTGAGTAAGGTAGAGCAGGGTTGTAGTTAAGTCGATTTCAATCGCGGAGAGAAGTTCGTTACCACCGATATAATCGCTGTTGAACGACCCTGTCCGCGATGGCATTGTAACGATCTATGATGTCCTCAACAGCTATGGGCGGTGCCTGTCCTCGCCTTGATTTCTGGTCTGAGAGCCATTTGGTACCACGAGAGCCGAACTGGTCTGATTGATTATCACGTAATACCGCCGGTATAGCTCGCCTAGTGCAATTGCTACTCGTTCCATGGATTCCTCCGCAGCGATCGCCCCGTCATTGTGGCAGTCATCCACTCCTGCATAAGTAAGCTGACATTCGGTACAGATTCTCCAAGCTCATCTTAGCACTGGCTCTGCCTGCGTCCACTCATCACGTTTCTGATGCTCGTCCGCACATTTCCTTGCTGCTGCCAAGGCACTTTCTGAGGAAGGTAAACTAAGCCGAGATATCATCGGAGGTACGGCACACAATGAGGCTTCCTCTCTCGAACCAAGTCCCCTTTCGGTGCACGCTTTCACGGCCTCAGGCACCGAACTGTTCTCCAGGCGAGAGCGTAGGGTTTCCTGTTGAATGTCAATGCCGCCAAAGTCGTCCACGATATCCAGGATGCTCGTGACAAACGACCCAAAGACTTCCTGGGCACATAGGGACGGAGGAGAAGGGTCTGCGGGTGTAGGAGCTGACCAGACTCTTAATGGGACAGATTCCTGGTTCCGTGGCAGCTCCGTTGCGTGCCAACCAAAGAACCAAACTAGTTGTGGGTCGTCAAAATTTGTTAGGTAGAACACTTGATACTGGTAATTTGAATTGGATTATTGCGCCCTACAAGTTGGCTTGGAGTTGTACATGATTTTTTGTGACATATTTGTCAGATTTATCCGCTTAGGGGCGACAAGGCGTTAATGCTAACAATTTGTATTCCACCGGGGACGAGCGGCCATTCACCGTGTTGATTGATTGATTGATTGTTGATGTAGCTAACAAATCTGTACGGAACTCACATATCTAGCCAATATCCTTCATCTCTTGCTCCGCACCTGGTCCTAACATCATCTCTTTGACCATGACACCTTAGCCAGGCGTACGTGGCTGTGCACAAAACTCAGCCGCACAAAAGAGGTTGCTTATATACGGGGTCCCCAAAGGGCCCCGCCGCCCAGCTCGGGCTCGATCTCCAGCACCCTTGATCACGCAGTCATGGAGCCTGTTTCGCTGGCCGTCGGGATTACGGGGCTCGCAGGGCTCGCAAGCCTTTTCAATACTTGCTTGGACGCTGTCGTGAGGGTGCAATCCTACAATGATTTTAAGGACGATTCGCAAACCCTGGATGTGCAGTTTAACGCCGAAAAGCTGCGCTTCGAGAAATGGGGACAAGCTGTCGGGCTTGACCCTGAGAAGTTGCCGGCCGACCACCACCATGCCCTTGACGATCCGGACACGTTTTCGGCGGTACAAGATCTTCTACGGACCATCCATAAAATCTACAACGCAAACGGCATTTCCCCGCGCCGCCCGTTCCTGGCGGGCACCCAGCTCGCCAAAGACGGGCTGTTTTCCGCAAGCCATGCCCGGCCCTCCCACGGCGCACCGTCCGAATCCAAGAGGCGCAAGCTTGCTTGGGCGTTAGGGGGCAAGGAAGAACGCGCAGATCAAGTCAAACTATTTCGAGAGCTGGTGCAGCAGTTGCATGACTTGGTTCCTCCTGACGGGGCGAAGAGTACACGTCCGATACGCCGGGCGACCGGCCTGAGCAGCGACGCCCCCGTGCCCCTACAAGGTTCGGCTGCCAGCCCCGATATGCTGCTAGTCGTCGCGCCGTCCTAACCAACATTACTAGGAGTTTCATCCAGCAAGGGGAATTGGCCAGCGGAGCTTCAACAGATCCTGGACCATTTGGAGGAGAAGATAAAAGGTAAGACGACTAAACCCACCACCGCGCCTTAGCCAAAGCTAACGGGCTGAAGCCGAAACCCGACGGGAGCTGCACGCCTGGCTGCTGGGTCGTTATTCTCCGAACGATCTCTATGACGATGCCACCCAGAAGAGGTTAGACGGGACCTGCGAATGGATCCTGCACCGCCCCATATTCCTCTACTGGCTCTCACCAGCCTTTCCCGCAAAGACCGCCAAGTTGCTTTGGATCAACGGACCCGCAGGATTTGGAAAAACCATCTTATGTACGCGGATAATCGAACATCTCCTATCCGTGTTGCCGGAACCTGTCGCTCACTTCTTCTTCTCGTCCGACTTTGAGAGCCGCGGGGACCCCTATGTGGCCATACGATCATGGATATCTCAGGTCGTCTCGCAGGACGCGGGCGCTTTTGACCTGGTCCGTAAGAGGTGGGAGGCCGAGCAGGAACAAGTCGCAACGCGAGCGAGCGTCGTCAAGCTTTTCCGCGAAATCCTCATGGCCGTGCCCGGGTGTACTCTTGTCGTCGATGGCCTCGACGAATGCACTTCGCTAGGTGACGGCAGCAAATCTGTGGCAAGGTTTCTCGAGACGGTCCGGAAAGCGGTTGAAGACACGACCACCCGAGTCCTGGTCATCAGCCGTAACGAGGCCGAGATCCGAAATGCTCTCACAGATACTACGAGCCTAGAGTTCCTCGAATACAAGATTTCTCCCGAAGACGTCCGAGCCGACACGGCGTCGTATTCCAGAAGCATTGTTGACAGGAAGCTGCCCAACAAGGACGAAGCAACCAGGAGCGACGTCTCTCGAAGAATGGCCGATCGCTGTGAGGGCCAGTTCCTGTGGCTAAAGATGCAGGAGGATTATCTAAGGAAAGGGAAGAACAAAAAGCAACTCGAGGACGCGATCGCCAGTACTCCAGCTGGACTTGAGCGTCTCTACGACCGAAGTTGGGAGAGGATCACATGCCTTCAAGGAAACGATAGAGCTCGCGCGGTTTCCTTGCTGCGCTGGGCAGCCTCTGCTCTGCGGCCATTGACGGTATGCGAGATCACCGAGGCTGTGCTTATTGACGAAAACTACGATGATTTCCCGATCGACGAACTGCCCGACTCCGTCGATCAAGCCTATATCGACAGCGAGATATCGGGCCTCTGTGGACCCCTCCTAGAGGTCCGGCACAATCCCACAGATCCTTCTCCAGAACTGGGGACGGTCCACCTGGCCCACTTTTCGGTCAAGCAATATCTTCTCTGCAACATTACAGCTCGAGGAGATCTGCTGGCTAACGAGATCCTGCGAGCTTCCAACGAAGCGATTGAAAGCACTGCGCTTGCTAAGTTGTGTCTTCGATACATCAATTTTCGGCGCGTCTGGCAGGGCACGCCGGAGGACAGAAGTAGCCCTTTCGGGATGTGGTTTCGAGACTACGCAGCTGGTTCATGGTACCACCATGCAATTGCAGGAGTAGCGGATGACGCGGCTACGAATAGCCTCGTGAACGCGCTATTCGATATGTCCAACCCTACCTGGGACTCCTGGCGGAGATATTTCGACGAAAACGATGAAGGGCTGGCGAAAGATGAAGCGGCGGATGAGGCCAGTCCACCTAACCCCCTTTACTACGCGTCGAGACTCGGATTAACCACGACATTAAAGTATCTGCTCACTGAACGTAAGTATGACGCGAAAAGCACTGAAGGGAGGATGGCTCTGGGAACTAGTTGCGAGAGGGGGAACGTTGAGGTAGTTAAGCTACTTCTCGAAAATGGTGCCGACCTCACAATTACGAAGAAGGATGGATGGACGCCGCTCCATGCCGCATCAGTAAATGGACACGTCGAAGTAGTCAAGCTACTTCTAGAAAAGGGAGCCGACGTTACGACTGCGGATAATAACGGAAATACGCCACTTCTCGCAGCATCAGCAACTGGGCGCGTCGAGGTAGTCAAGCTGCTTCTCGAAAATGGAGCTGACGCCACAATTGCAAGTAATAACGGATGGACGCCGTTAAATTCGGCTTCTGATAATGGACACGTCGAGGTAGTCAAGCTGCTTCTCGAAAATGGAGCCGACGTTAGTATTGCGGATAGTGACGGATGGACGCCGTTAGGCTTGGCTTCTGGCAGTGGACACGTCGAGGTAGTCAAGCTGCTTTTGGAAAATGAATCCAGCATCACAGTTACAAATAAAACAGGACGGACGCCGCTTTATACGGCATCATGGAATGGCCATATCGAAGTGGTTAAGCTGCTTCTCGAAAAAGGGGCTAACGGCGTGATGGCGGATAACAGTGAATGGAGGCCAATACATGCAGCATCGGAAAACGGCCATATCGAAGTATTTAAGCTACTTCTCGAAAAAGGGACTGACGTTACGATTGCGAGTAATAGCGGATGGACGCCAATGCATGGAGCATCGCAAAATGGCCATCTCGAAGTAGTTAAGCTACTTATCGAAAAAGGGGCTGACGTTACGATTGCGAGTAATAGCGGATGGACGCCAATGCATGTAGCATCGCAGAATGGCCGTCTCGAAGTAGTTAAGCTACTTATCGAAAATGGAGCCAACGTTACGATCGCAGACAGGTGCGGATGGACGCCAATGCATGTAGCATCGCAGAATGGCCATCTCGAGGTGGTCCAGTTATTGCTGGCTACCCCTAATATTGAAGCTGATAGGACGGACAACCATTCCCGCACACCGTTGTTCATGGCATCCAGATGGGGCCATCACGCCGTGGTGCAACTACTACTTGCCGATTGCCGAATCTCCCCAGAGGCGACAGACTGGTACGGCTCTACATCGTTGTTCGCTGCCGTCAGGAACGGTCATGTGGAGGCGGCCAAGTCCTTGCTCGTTGCCGGAGCTGTGGACTCTGGGACCGAGGTACAGGACGGCTTCGGCCGGAGTTTGCAATGGTGGGCACACCGTACTGGCAATTCTCAGATTCTGCAGCTCTTGGCGGAGCCTGCTAAACCAGTCGGCAATCCTATCTATAGTGATGTCGTCCCCATCGACACCATTTCTATCCCGTTCGATGCCAAGTCCGCTTGGTGCGACGCATGTACCCTGAGTATCCAGGACGGTCGCAAGTATTATTTTTGCCAGGTCTGCGATAGTGGAGGATTGTGTTTGTGCATTGAGTGCTTCAATGAGGGTATCAGGTGCCGGGATGACACGCATGTGTTGTTGCTCAAATGAGCTGTATTAGTGTTTGGTCCAGTCAAGCTTAATCGAACTGACAAACTGTCCAGTCTCAGACTTGCTGGCGAGTGAGCGTACTCCCTGCTTATATCCCGTTGTGGCGTACAGTCAAGACTTGAGAAACGCCCTTCCCGGCTGTCCATTCAGCCATCCAACTCAGGAGCGGTAGGTCACGCCTACCTTTGACGAGCTGACTCCCAAGCCAACTCCCGCCCCGTCGTCCCTGGCAGACCATTTCATCTCCAGCTTTCACCACCTGTCCAACGCCGTCCCGTTGTTGCACCGCCACACTGACCCCTCTTTACCTCCCGCGGCCAACGTCGTGGTCGTATTTGGGTTCCAGTACGAAGAAATTTAACAATGAACTACAACATTCGTTTCCGGAAACCTCCGTATGCGAGCTTCACCATGGTCTGCTACCCGCTGAATACGCACAACCTTATATTGTGTGTGCGAACGGAGATGGCCATGGGTATGGCTGTTCAGCAAGCCTATGGGACAGTTGTACTACCTTTAGCAGCAATATAGACTTACTTGGCTTACTAAGTACTAAGATGGCCGGCGCGCTGTTAAGAAACTTTCAGATATAGGGGACATCAGTTGCGTTATTGTATTCAGCTAAATACGGAGCTTCTTCGTACGCGGAATGCTTCTGTATAAGTTAATAATGGAATATATATATTCCAATCAAAACGTAACCTTTTATAGTTAATATGCTAAAGCAACTAACAGTAAATACAGTTGCGACCTGTACCAAGCCAATTATGTGCAGCCCCTACAAGTGGCTGAATCCAGGCCGTACATTGTTACCTGTTGATTCTCTATTACTCCCTTAATAGGGGCTGATTTTGTTCTATCTGGATCTTGACACGCGGATTATAACACGTCTTCAACAAGGACCAGTAGCACAGTAAGGGTTAAGAGGTTGACTAAGTAAGGGACTAATCCGTATCGCCTGCGGGAAACTCTCCCTGAACCTAAAAGACATTACCGTAGGATTAGCGAAGTGTACTTTCCTCTAGAGGGAGGCGAGCGTCGAGATAGGAAGCGACGAGGGACCCAGTGTTGTTCCATCGATCAGGCATGGTACAGACGTTGGAGTAAACACAGTGGTGGTTACCGTATCGATAGATATTACCGGGGTCCAGTAACGGTAACTGTGCCAGTGACCTACACTACGCGTAAGCAACTCAGGGGTCCGAATAGATACAATCCGTTGATGGAACCACTACTGACTGGTGTTACGGTTATCGTGGACGTGGTAGTATAATCTAAAGATACCGTGGTGGTAGACTCGCACACCGTAAATGGGAAAGGGATAAATCCGGCCGTAGCAGCACCCAATAATAGAGACAAAGCTAAGATAGGCGAAGAGTGGCGGTTCATGATGCGCGTTTTGAACTTAGAGAGAGTAGAATCCAAAGCACTAGGGCCGATGATTAGCGTTTGGCTTCCGGGGGACATGCGAATCCTTTGCAGCGGTCCATTGGTGACAGCCTGATTATGCCAGTCTGCCTGTTGGGTCCCACTTCACAGCAGATGCAGAAAATACAAAAACCTAGGGCCCGAGCCACGCACTGAGGGCTACACAGAAAATAGGGTTGCAGCCGGCCAGACGGGTCCCGTGTCGGACTGCATCCCCTTGAGCTCGCCTACCTTCTGCAGTTGACAAGGTTCGGGATCGACCTGAACGACATGGAGTACATCAGTGGAGACGTACTTCCTCTGACGCCAGCTGAGGCGTTGATGGTGGAATCCGCCAGGTACCCCCAGCCCGGGTAGCCAAGGCACACGGAGGAGCTGGCGAGGCTATAGACACGGATAGTATTCGACGCATAAACGCTGAAAGCATCGTCGTTGATGTATCCAGTCAGTAGCTGCCTCCCTTCCAGTGAAACCACTGCCTGATCAATCCTCCTTTTTCGGTTCAGAGATACAGGTACCATTTACTTCTATCATGCTTGCTATTATTATTATTAATATACAAAAGCGCGTGCATTATGTCGAATCCTTATGCAACACATCACCAGAACCAGGAGGCTGGACCCTGAATGACTTCTTGTCGACGCGCACCTTCTGCTCGCCGTCCGCCTCCGGTTCCTGCTCCTCCTCCTCCTCCTCTTCGTCGTCGTGCTCCCGTTCCCGCTCAATCCACCGCCCGTCGCTATCCGTAAACCGCCTCTCGGGCCGCGTCCACGTGCGGAAATAGAGGTCCTTCTTCCAGACGGGCATCATGACAGCAGCTTCATAGACGGCGAACTCCTCGAGGCCCGTGTGGCCCACTAGCTCTTCCTCGTGCTGCTGCTGCTGCTTTCCGCCTTCTGTCCCGCCTTCACCCTCCAGTAGCGTGGAAACGCACCACGCCCTCCACTCGGCGTCCGGGTCCTTGTGCGCGTTCGCGAACCACAGCGCCGCGCTGCGGGGTCGCGCGACGCGCGTCGCCGCCTCCCATCCGGCGCGCATGGCGGGGACGACGCCGATGGTCGTGTAGCTGGGGCCCGCGACGCTGAGGCGGCCGCCGAAGGCGGCGCGCAGCTCGTCGTGCGCGGCGGCCATGCGCGCGCGGTGGCCCACGAAGTGCTGCGGCAAGCAGTCGCGGCAGAGCTTGGCGCGCACGTGCACCTCGGTGGCCGTCGTACCTGGCTCGATGCCAAGATGCTTCCGCACGACCGACATGGCCATGGCGATGCCTGTGTCCGCGTTGGGGAGGTAGCGGTAGCCGTCCCAGTGGTGGCCCCCCAGCATGACGGTCAGCTTCGTGCCCGGGGGGGAGCGGGCCCGGTCCGTAATCAGGTCCGAGTCGAAGAGCACGCCGAGCGCGCCCTCATCGTTGTTCGGCGTCGCTGTGGGGACGAGGTAGCCGAAGCCATGGTTGTTGGCCAGCAGGTCCTGTCCGGGATACCAGAGGTTCACCACCATGATGGTTACGGCGTGGGTTTCGGCCAGGCTGGGAAGGCTGTTGGCGGGCTGCGCGATCTGTGCGAGGTGCTTGGAGAACAGCGTGCTGATCACTTGGTCGTATTTCACTGGCTGGTCACCGGTTTTTGGCGTTTTGATCTATAGCGACCGTTCTTAGTCATACCCCGAGTAGATAAATACCAGGTAAATTAATGAAACAAAAACAAAAAAATGACAATGAGATAAGGGGAACCGGGGAGAGGAATTTACCAGAACACAACCATCCCCCTTAGTCACCGAAGTAACAGGTTCCCCGCACTTCACCGTGACGTTACCCTGCCTCTCCAGGTCCTCCACGAGAGCGCGCACGAGCGTGACGAGGCCGTCGTCGAACGCGAGCAGCTTCCACCCTAGGGCCCGCTCGGCCAAGCGCACGATCTCGTCAGCGTTGGCGCTCGCGGCGCCCGCGCCGTCCATGAGCTCGTACAGGAGGAACCAGTCCTTGCGCGGCATCCAAACCTGGCCGCGCGGGCGCGGCGACGCGAACTGGTACCAGAGGCGATCGAGGATGGTTTGCTTGGCGCTGAGGCGATGGGCATCGCCGCCGTAGATGCCGTGCAGCATGCCCGACACGATGTTGCGCACGGGCCGCTCGTCGCCGAGCACGCGGCCCAGGAACGCGGCGACGCTCTCGTCGCGCGCGAGCCGCCGCTCCAGCCTCTCCAGCACGTAGTTGTCGTTCCCGCTCCTCCTGGCGTTCTGGAGCGCCGCGAACTTGTCCGAGATCACCGTCAGCCCGCTCACGTCGTTCTTGCGCCGGAAGCTGAGCGCCGCGCCCAAACAGCCGTCCCACAGCGGCTCGCGCAGGAAGCTCCGCGCCGTCTCCAGGACGCCGCCGAGCGTCGGCTCGCCCGAGGGCAGCTTCACGAGGTGGTCCGGGTAGAAGAGGTAGCGGCTGTCGGAGGGGCCGGAGGGGTGCCGCATGGCGCTCTGCAGCTTGAGGGATGCGATCTGGTGGGCGCGAGGAGGATCATTAGCTACATGTTGCCGACTGGCTACGAGAGGGCCAGAGGGACTGGGAATAGTCTAGAAGAAAGCACGAGGGGAGGGGAACACAGAGCCCGAACTCACCACATCGTACAGCACCAAATCGTCGTATCTATTACTGTACTTGCCCGACCTCAACATCCGCGGTCCGCGCTGCAGCAGGACCTCGCCATCCCGTCCGTTGCCCGCCGGTACGCGGGCAGCGTCGATCCAGCCGCCGAGCCTGTCACTTGCCTCGTAGAGCGTGACGTGGGCGTCGGGCGCGTAGCGTGCCAGGTAGTGTGCAGTGGTCAGTCCGGTGATGCCGCCGCCGAGGACAGCGATCTCCTTCGTCCTCGTCTTCCCCCTTCTTGCTGCACCGCCGCCGCCGTCGTCGTCGCTGCCCGCGCCGGTGCTCGCGTACCGTCTAAGGGTGCGGCAGTCCAGGGCGCTCAGCCGCGGCGTGCTCAGGCGGGCGCGGTTGCAGTGCCGTGCATTGCAGTACACCGACCTCAGGAGCGCGATGAACGCTTCTTCCGGGAGTCGCCGGACCATAGCGCGGGGCTCAATGGCTGGCTATGGATTTGGAAGTGTTCCAAAGGTACATCGTGGTTTCTGTGGTGCTGAATGTGGGGAATTGAAAAAGGGTGGTGATTCGATTCAACTCAGTCCCTGTGGCGTGATATCATACTGGACGAATTCTCGGCCCGAGAATATGACTTAACGTTAGATATGCAGAGATGTACTTAAGCCTAAATGCAGGCCGCTTTGTGGTGTAAGTTTCTACCTGCCCATGTCATCTTCACTGCAGTGTTGAATGGCCTCGAAGCTGAGTTCTGTATATGGCAGTCACAGAAATGTAATGGGTATATTATGATGCGCTGAAGAAAGTCCTACTTTTCTTTCCCGGTAACCATAAACGCCTGTATGCTGTAGAATTGATACACCCAAGACGCCCGTCGAAAACAAGCCAGACCCGAGATCCTATCCACGGCGCGGGCGTCATCCCCAACTCGGTCGTAATATACATTTATCGCTGGCATCCCTCATCTATCTCCTTATTATAGCTCGATGTCCATGCCTCCAACTACCCAGTTCCACTCGCCCATGTCGCTTCTCTGCTGCCCGTCCCACCTGTGTTCATGTTTTCCATGAGTGGGCTTTAGCACATCGTCGCCGATCTATGCGATGCCCTCGTCCATCGGGTTCGACTGTAGGGCCTCGCTGTCCTCCGCGCCTGGAACGACCAGTTCCTCCGGGCCATTGTTATCCACAAACTTTCTCTCGCTAACATGCTCTCTCGATCCGTCTGCTGTCCACACCTTGTCCTGGAAAGTCCCCCGCTGGCCTTCCTCGTGCTTGTATGGACAGAACCGGTTCGTGCAGGGCTTATACTTGCACATGGTTTGCAAGTGTGTGAACTTGCACCCTTCGACTGCACAGTCGCCTCCGTTCCGGCAGACGGGCATCTCCGGATGCTTGAAGGGGCACTTGGGGTTGGTGCAATTGGGGAAGAACTTGCAGTCCTGTTCAATCTGATGTGCGCGCTTCGTTGCGGGTGACGGGTGACGACCGACGCACTTGTGATTCTTGCAGGCTGCTCCGTACGAGCACACGTCGTTGAGATCGATCGTAATGCCAGGTGGTGCTGCAGGGGATTGATGGGCAAATTTACAATCTTTGACCGTGCATGCTAGGTTGAACTTGCAGACTGTTGTTTCGGGGTTCTGTGGTTCGCGCTTGGATTGGGTCATGTCAACGTCTTCACCGTCACCGCCAGCACCATTAGTATTCCCTGAATCGTTCTGATGAGGCCTGTGTCCGCTTGCATGGTGACCTCCCCGCTTGTAGTTGTTGCCTCGGGAGCTTTGCACACGGTCGAAGAGTGATCTCCCGTGGCCCCGATGGCTACCCTGAGTCTGTTGCGCTAACTGCTGCTGTAAAGCCGCCATCATCTGATTTTGCTGCTGGAGTAGGCTGAAGATCTGCTCTTGGCTACCCGGCTGCATCATCCAATTCATATCGTTCATCCCGCTCATGCCGTGGGCCCCCGGCATACCGCCCATGCCTTGCGATTGCGCCATGCCGTTTAGACCCGCCGCTATTCCTGCGGCACGAGTATTCATCGCCCGGTTATTGAGACGGCCCGAACCTCCTCTCGGGCCGGTGGGCGGCGCTCGGTTGTGCGCGTTAATCCTCTCGTTGCCGGTTGTGCCTCGTACACGGTGCAAGATGGACTCATTGGTGCGGTCCATAGCCTTAGCCATCTGACCGAACATGCGCTTTTCGCGGCCTCCGCGCAGGTTGCCATTTCGCATGGACTTGGGACCTGTGGGGCTACTAGGCGTTAGTTTGGGCGATGTGATATACATAGCAAGGCGATATACGTACGCATTCAATTCAGCAGCTGGGTCGTTGGAAATGCTCATCTCGGTATCTTGTTCCATCGCCATCGCGCCATCTTGCGAAGATTCTCCGGTAGCCGGATTGGCCTGCGCAGCGTTTCCAGCGCCATACTGGCCGCTGAGAGCGTCGATCTGTTCGAAAAGCCATCTAGCAAAATCGCGCGCTCCAGGATCGTCCGGGCCGAGGCTGAGAAGGTCACCGGAGAGTTCGGAAGCAATCTGATCTTGCGTCTTGCCGTTGGCGAGCATGAGTATGATGTACTCAGAAAGCGCGCCATCATCAGCCCCCGGACTAGCCCAGCCGACTTCGACTAGCTTCGGTATGATGACCGAATTCAGAGCTTCCGCAAGGGGAGTGTTCAACGCGAGTTCGACAGCCATGGTGACTTCGGATACGACCGTGAACTTGTCAAAGGCCGTCGTATTGAAAGAGGATGAAGGTGAATTGCTGCGCGCAGGTTTGCAAAGAAACCCGACAAGGCGCAGAAGCTTGAAAGGAATTCGAGATGTCGCGTGAACTTTTACTCGAGTGTGGATTGAGTGGCAAAACGGGGAGAAGCTTGAGGGGTAAGGTACGCGCTTGTAAACTATTCGCCCAGCCCGTTAAATATCGCTTATGGTGTTCGTAAACTACTTGGCCGTGGTGGCAGAGATGTTCGGGGAAGAGAAAGGAATGACGTTGTAGGCAGGTGAAGATGAAGAATGTGATGCAAGAGCCGCGGTCATCGAGCCTTCTCCAGTTTCGTATGCTCTAGTCACGTGACAGTATTATCAGCTGCCGCGATTTTTTCGGCCTCAGGCCATACCTGTCCGCCAGCTGGTTGGACTTCGGAGATAAGATAAGCCGCCTTTCAGCTACTGTGCTTACCTAAGACATAAAATCTTTAACCCAAACAACGACCGAAACTTCAGGATGCCCATACCCAAAAACTTGCCTAGTACCCGATATTTGACTTCTCCTACACGTTTCTAGCACACTTCAGTTCATACATTTGACCAAATTACGGCCAGCCATGAGGTTTGGGTGCCGGAAGCTAGACCAGTCTGTTCTTCGGCATACAGATTATCTCACCAAATAGAGAACAGGCATTGGTACTAACAATTTTGCAGCCACGGTTCAGCATTACAACTAGCTTCCCTGGTCAAGCAAAGCTCAATACGGAGCAACACCGAATAATCAGCCAATGAAAGCGTAAAATTCAGCCCCCGCTGCTCTTTCAGGATAGCGCGCTAGTTAGGACCTAACCTAAGACCCCACCTAATGAATTATCCTAGCAATGAATAGCAATTTCTGCTAAAACGCGCGAGAGATAAAAACCCATAAAGAATTAAGCAAAATAGTTATAACAAAAATGACAAATTGTTAGACAAGTAGCGCAATAAGTACGCATTTATTAATCAAGTCTTTTAGTGCAGTGGCCACATAATAATTAAGAGTCTTAAATACGCCTCACAAATTACCTCAGCTAGGTCAGGCCTTTCTAGCTCGTTCTCCACTTTTTTCGAAGTCATTCAAGTACTATTCCATAACGTTAAAAATTAACCAATCAAATCCCAAATCCCCATAACGAGCTAGCGAGGCCTAAGTTGTAGTTATATAAAATAGGTTTCGTTTTATAGTTCTTTTTTAAAAAAAAAGAACCCGGTAATAACTTTATAACAAAACGGTTTTTTCAAATATATATAACGTCCCACACAAGCTCACCGGATGCACAAGCTTACCGGATGGTTTTTGGCACGTCGCGACAATAAATTCAAATTGATCAACTACAACATATCAAATTAATTCAATTTAATCAGATTCTTCTTTGCTAGACGTATTTATAGCTTCTTTATAAGTACGCGTATTATGTCCGGGCTTGCCGCAGACGCCACACTTCCGTTCCTTGGTTTCAACCCTTTTGCGACGACCCTTTCCAGCTGCTGTTGGCTGCATTTTTTTACCACCCTTTTCTTTTTCGGCCAAAAGAACTTGTCCCTCTTGTATAGTAAGTATTCCTCCTTTTTAAAGACGTTTATTTTTGGTCCTTTGACGTTTGCTTAAAATATGGTTCGTTTCGCGCAATTAGATATTTTTTTCTCGAAAAAAAACAATTTCGTATAAAAGTAATAAGTTACTTTTTATCAAAACACCAGCCGATTTAACGACCCTTATTAACGAATTACCCTAATAATTTCGAATCTTTCTTTGCAAGTAACGTTCTTGTTTTGTTATTTCCTTAATATTTTTAAAGGTTTTTGCAAACGGGAAACGAATCGAACCGGCGGAGGTTAGCGAGAAGACGGTTGGCGTAGGCACAATTGGAGGAATTTCTAATTCGGAAAGAACTTTATTAGGATCGAATGGAACAAGACCAGCCTTTGCAAATCCAGATTTGATATTATCGGACGTTATGGCAGCTTTAAACGTGTCGTAGAAGCCGGCAAGAAAATCTTCTTTGGTAATATGGATATAATAACGTCGCATTAAGTCTTCGATATACCGCGAATAAACGCGTTTTAAAACAGAAAAATAAAATATGTTAAAAAGTTAAAACCGATACGAAAAATACGCGGGTATATAAAACGTAATAATGTTGTGGTTTACGTAGTATTTTTCGAATTTTATCGAATAGTAACTTTCGTAGCTGTTAAGGATAAAAAAATATTTCGAGCCTTTCGTACGCGTCCGAATATGTTTATCGAAATATTAAATCTATTTTAAACTTAATTCGTTTATTATCTAGTTATTATGGCTTATACCGAGCCTTTAATTAACTGGTAATAAGTTATCGCGGTATTAGGATTTAAGGTGATTTTTTCCCGCCATAATAATAAATAACGGTATAGTCCAACTTTAGGAATTAACAGCCTGGATAACCGTAACCTATTCTTTATTTCCTTATTACGTTTATCTAGGTTTTCCACGTTTTTCGGTATTAGTAATTACCATGCCTACCGTTATAAAAAGCCTTATTAAAAATCCTGTCTCGTCGAAGTTGTAAATATCCTTTTTTACGATGCCGTATTTTGCGATAGTAACCCAAATAAGCTTAAATTATTTACGAAATATTTCTGGATTTTCGCATAAGACCTGTTAATAATCGATCTTCCGATTTAAACGCGTCTGGAATTTTTTTTGCCGTCTAATAAAATTCGACGCTTAGTTAATCCCGACGTGCCCTGTAACGCGTTGGGCAAGCAGTAGATTGGCCATATCTTTAACGTATTAAAGCCGGACAGGAAACGCTCGCGTATTTAAGCCAAAGATTCGGTCGATAATCGTTTTCTCTTCGGTCGGCTTTAACTTTCGCGAATTAAAAATAATATCGGCTCTGGAGGATTTACCGGTATATCGTTCATGTAAAGTAAAATGGGGGATTTTATATATAGAACTAAGTGTCGTATAACTAAGTTTCGGGTCTTGTTTCTTAGCTTAAACGGCTAAGTTCATTCTTGCTTCTTTTGTAAGCCGTTCCATGTTATTAACGTTAAGAAATGGGCAATTGAAGTTGGGTGGTTAGAATGTGTCAAAAACCATCCGGTGAGCTTGTGCATCCGGTGAGCTTGTGTGGGACGTTATATATATACGATTTCTTATATTAGGGCTGCGAACGCTGCCCAGACCGGGCAAAGACAACACCATGCTTTTGAAGAGTTACCTATCATGTCCGGATTGCGGGAGGCCATTAGGTCAAGCTACCCCTGATCCGTTAACAGTCGATGTCCAGACCAATGAGGAAAGTGATGACCACGCTTCTGCACACCAACTTTTTGGTTGAACCAGTGGATATTTTGGTAGTGGGGGAGAAGGGCAAGCCATTGTCTCCGAACAGCTGTTCAACGAAGCTCTTTGTCACCGTGGGAAATGTATTAGGTAGCGGTTGGGGCGAGTTATGCAGAAGGGTCCCACAGTCTCACGGTGTTCAAGGGATTCCGGGGTCCTTGTTCTGCTTGTGTTGTTTCAAACCGGGTCAGCAGCGTTGGCCGATTGAAACCCCCTCTCTCTCTCTGAGCATTATTCACCTTGTCGCAGATTGAATCTCACTGTTGCAAGCCGAGTCCACTTCCTGGAGCCTCAATGGAACCCGTCGGTGGAGGAACAAGCAATTGCACGAGCCTTACGCATGGGTCAGATTCGAGAGGTGACTATCGTTCGTAATATGATGGAGAAAACTGTGGAACAGCTGCTTGAGCTAGGGAAACAGCCTCGTTTTGAGCAGTTCGGCTGATTCACCATCACAACATCATCAATCTCCAGCAGAGAAAAGAAACGGCTTGCCATATTCACATTTGACTCGGGAGCAGAGGGAAATGATTCTGGCACTCTCCATGTGACGCACTACACGTTTTATTGTTTTAACAGGCACCTAAACCGGATACAGGATCTCAAATCGGTGTTGGGCCTCGGTTCAATGTAAGAAACAAGCGCTTGGACGATATACGACAGTGTGAACCTAAAAGGGGTAACGGTATTCACGAGTCCCTGTAATGAGATAGTAATCTGATACATACTCAAGCATCCAACACGGTCTTTGGACTACCCGTAACTAAGCCCATTCATTGGTTGCTGACTATAATAGTGGTACCTGTGATAGCCAAGAGGTACTGCCAAACTTTGTTTTCGGGGTTACGGTAGGTGCTAAGTCTGAGGCCGTTGCTCCAAGAGGAGGAAATATCGTAAAGTGTCAATGTGGGATAGTCCAGAGAAAGTGTTCGTGTAAATTCAACGTAAGCTTGTCTGAAGCTTACAGTGCCATGAGAGCTCGACACAGGAACCTAATGGACGAATCGCCAGCCTACTGAAGACCATGGGACGCCGTCAGTTGAGTAGTCACTAGGTGCGATCAGGTTACCAGCTTCCTGGGATTGGGGACTCAGGCGCATACATCGTACCTACATGTAGGTGCCCACCTACTCTTCTTTCCCCCTCAGGGGTCTGCCAGCAGCTATTGGCGCCGAGTAGCTGGTTAGCCAATCAGAATTGACGATGCCTAACAGAGACAGTGCCTAGGAGGGTCCGGACTTTCAAACACGTGCTTTCACAATCCGAGACTATCCGTTTAGAGTTATATTAGCATATGTTGTATCTAAATTCAAGATATCGAGTTCGGCCCCCTCACGTTTGGCACCATCGTGCCCGTTGCCCTTTGCTCGGCAATCATGGAGTTAGCATCGCAATTGCTGCCTAAAAGCGAACCCGCAGGTGACCACGTCGGAGACCTCACCCGTTTCTGAACAGAAGACCAGGTTCCAACCATTTATTGTGAAATGTTCAAAATTACTTTGAATCTCTGAAGTTCCGCCAATAGAGTACGCACCGAATAGAAAGATATAACTATCCCGGTGACGTTTTGACACAATGGATGCTCAAGACCTTGCAACAACTATTCGACCAGCCCGGAACAACCAAGCAACATACATCGTGGAGCCCACGGCGACTCACACACACACAATTATCCTACTCCACGGGCTCGGCTCAAACGGAGAGAAGTTTGGGCGTGAGCTGCTCGAGACGGGAACGACGTCAGGTGGCCGGACGCTCCCCCAACTGCTGCCCGGCACCCGCTTCGTCTTCCCGACTGCAAAGCGCCGACGCTCCAGCGCGTTCAAGCGCGCCCTCCTTACGCAATGGTTCGACATCGCGCGCCTGCCTGACCCTGCATACCGGCAGGAAATGCAGCTCCAAGGCCTGGCGGAGTCCGCACTGGAACTTTCCGAGCTTCTCAGCCTGGAGGTGGCCAGCATTTCTCCGCAAAACATTATACTCGGCGGGATCAGCCAGGGCTGCGCCATGGCGCTCTCGTTCTTGCTTGCACTTGATCACCCGCTTGGTGGGTATATCGGTATGTGTGGGTATTTGCCGTTCCAGAAGGATATCGAGGACGCCGTCAGGGACGAGTCCAACGCCCAGATAGACGAGGATGACCCATTCGCTGCTGAGGGCGGCGACGCTAAACCCCACGCAGACCAGCAGCTATCACTGGTCGACCCAGCAGTCAAAGCCAAAGCCTTCGAAAGGGACCTCCTCTGTCTTCCACCTTTGCCGAGTAGGGCGAAAGAGACCACCGCATGTTCAACACCCATATATCTTGGGCACGGTGATGCTGACGAGAAGAAGCCGTACGCGTTGGGAGAAGCTGCTGCCAGGACGATGCGCGCTGCCGGGTACGAGGTTTCATGGAAGTTGTACCCGGGGCTTGGCCACTGGTACAAAGTCCCGGATCAGATTGATGATATCGTCGAGTTCCTTCGAGAAACAGTTGGTTGCCCGATATCGGATGAGGAAAGAGGCCACCATCCTTGATGACTACGTAAAAACTTTGGCTTACTAGTTTGAGCCCCCTATTGTTGAAGTATATCGCACGGCCGAGCAGAGTAACCTTGCTCGCCGCCTATTTCGCTGATAAGTAAATCTTGTCATCTGGGCCTGTGCTACGTCGTAGTGAAGCAGGGCTCTTCCATGCTATGCAGGCTGTTGTGTATATAATACTAGACTCAGCTTGTCGCTCCTTCGGGCTGGGCGGGTATTATGGAGGCTTGCACTGAGAGGGAGGGGCGACGTTTAGGGGTGGTGTCGAGTCGTGGAGCGTGTGAATAGCGCTAGGCAAGTACGTATGGGTAGTCGTAACGTTGCTGTACTGTACAGTAGCTCTACCTAGGTAGCTCTGGAAAGCGCCGCCTGGGATTCCCATCTGCCTGGGTCAATTCCCCGGTCCAACGGAAAGTTGCTACAACCCTCTACTTCTCCGCACCTGCATCGCAATGCAGTGGTGTATGTTGACAGACTAAATTCCATCATGCTCAGACCAATCCTCAATATTTCCGTTCGTCCCATTGGACTGCGGTCAAGCCCTCTGAATCGGAGCGCCGTGACTCGCTTCGTCTCCACTTTGGCAAATTTGAAAGTCGGCCTCACTGCCCCGAATGGCAAGCAATTCGCTTTGCCGACTGGTCTATTCATCAACAATAAATTCGTGAAATCAACTTCAGGAGCCAAAATCACTAGCATCAATCCGACGTAAGTCCAGTGTACACAGTCCATTTACTCAGACTCATACTCCCCGCAGGGACGAGCGTGAGATTTGCTCTGTTGAAGCTGCAGGCGCCGAGGATATCGATAAAGCAGTCGATGCCGCCAGAGCCGCGTTCCATCATGGGTCTTGGAAAGATATGCCGGGGACGGAGCGCGGTCTCTTGATGCTCAGGCTGGCGGACTTGATCGAACAGCACAAGGAGGTCCTTGCTACAATTGAGACATGGGACAACGGCAAACCCTTTGCAGATTCTATTACTATAGATCTGCCCAATGTGATCAACACACTAAGATACTATGCCGGCTATGCTGACAAGATCCATGGTCAGACGATTCCCATATCCAGCCGGAAATTTGCGTATACCCTCAGGCAACCTCTTGGTGTATGCGCGCAGATCATCCCAGTATGTATACCAGAGTGGCTCTAGAGATTAGACTCTTCGTTCTGTTAGCCAAAAATTTGTCGCTGATATCGGTCGCAGTGGAATTATCCTCTGATGATGGCTGCCTGGAAGTTGGGTCCAGCTCTCGCATGTGGAAACACTGTTGTCCTGAAGCCCGCAGAGCAGACGCCCTTATCTGTCCTCTACTTTGCAAACCTCGTTCGTGAGGTCGGTTTCCCTCCGGGGGTTGTCAACATCGTCAACGGCTATGGAAAAGGAGCCGGACAGGCACTCGCCAGCCATATGGGCGTCGACAAGATAGCCTTCACTGGCTCGACAGCTACGGGAAAACAAATTATGAAAAGCGCTAGCATCAACCTGAAAAATGTTACGCTGGAGACGGGCGGAAAGTCGCCATTGCTAGTGTTCTTGGATGCGGATATCGAGCAGGCGGCTAGATGGGCTCATATAGGCGTTATGAGCAACATGGGCCAGATTTGTACGGCCACTTCTCGTATCTTAGTCCAAGAATCTGTTTACGATGCTTTCGTCGAGCAATTCCGGCGGGTCATCAAAACAATGAGCAAGGTCGGAGATCCCTTCGTCCCGGATACGTCCCATGGGCCGCAAGTCACCAAGGAGCAATATGACAGGATTTTGTCGTTCGTCGAATCAGGGAAATCCGAAGGTGCGACGTTGGCCACCGGTGGCGAACCTTGTCCCGTGAATGGTAAGGGCTACTTTATCGAGCCTACTGTCTTTACCGACGTCAAGGCCAGTATGAAAATCTACCGCGAAGAGGTGTTTGGTCCTTTCTGTGTCATCGTGCCATTCAAGACCGAAGAGGAAGCGATCGCCCTGGCCAATGATAGCATGTATGGACTGGGCGCCGCCGTCCTCAGTAAGAACCTGGAGCTCTCCCATCGTGTCGCGTCCCACATCGAGGCCGGCACTGTATGGATTAATTCCTCCCAAGACTCTGATTTCAGGGTACCCTTTGGCGGATACAAGCAGAGCGGCCTCGGGCGCGAACTGGGCGAAGAGGGTTTAGTTGCATATACCCAGACAAAAGCTGTCCATGTCAATATGGGAATCAGACTATGATAGCTGCCGTTGTATTCCGTCACGGAA
The DNA here is from genome assembly GCA_004155035.1 of Monosporascus sp. 5C6A. Taxonomy (NCBI): domain Eukaryota; kingdom Fungi; phylum Ascomycota; class Sordariomycetes; order Xylariales; genus Monosporascus; species Monosporascus sp. 5C6A. The sequence continues at coordinate 20,702 of QJOB01000126.1, read as the reverse complement.
GCTCTAGAGCTAGTAGTGCGTTCTTACTGCCTGATCTTTCGATCTGGATCTTCGCCCCAGCTAGGTTGACCTCGCCGAATCGTTAATTGACCCGACTTAGAAACCCCACCGGCGATCATCCATGCCCCCGGGAAATCACCCATCTCAAGCTATCAATGGTGGTACTTCAGGCTTCAACATGGTGGATCGTAACCAGCGGTTGAACGGCTAGGTAGGGTTAGGCCCTGGGGGGTTTGGGGGCCCCGCGAGAGGTCGGCACCATTCAGGTATATGGCTTTTAATATTTGCCGTAGTTCTGGTGTTGTAGGTGGTATTGGGTGGTGGTGTTATGGTAGAAGTACGAAGCCTGCCCGGCTGCCCACTTAGATTGTATAGGGCGGAGGGTGATGAGCGGCGGGTTGCCAAAGAGCGTGTAGCTCGGATTTAACGATTCGGCGCGGGCAATCTAGCTCGGGCGTCGATCTTGAGGAGTGAAACCTCCACGCCGTTTTCAAATGAGGACCGGAAATCACGGATGTTATTATGTTGGCTGGAATGACCCCCTCAAGGTGGTTGACGAAATATTTGATAGTGTCTGTGGCGTGTTATGGGTTGTTGGCGTATAATATTTTTGTCAACTACCCTTGCCCCTTAGACTAATACCTAGTGGGCTTTATGCCCCGGCATAGAACCACGTGTAGCGGTATTTGCCGTTGCGGGGAAGTTACCAAGTACCGACATAGCCCCAAGGTGGTTGACAAAAAAATTGGCATACTTGTGAGATACTCCAAGTTCGGATAGCAGATGCTAGGTACCAATCAAGGCACATGAAAAATAAAAATAAAAATATCCTGATATCTTCTGGGGTCCGGAGATTATATTTGTATCCTTCATATATGTTGAATTGGTAATTACTGCATAAAGAACTACGGGAAGTAAACGTATGTCATTTTAGAGTGTGACTTTCTTTTCTTAACCACCTTGCCTACATACCTAAAGGAGCTAAATTGCTGGGTTGTTGCTCCTCCTACTCTGGGGCCTTGCACAGGGAATACCCATAGCGCCAGATTTATTTCGGCTACTCGAATCCCCCGATACGCCATCAACCGAAAATCCTCGTTCTCAGTCGGGAAGCGTCGCAGGTCGCCATTTCGCGTATCTTCGCCTGAAGCTGTGCTCTTCGTCGCTATGGGATCCTTTCCCCTTGTCCTTGTAAATGCCACCACGCCCTTCGCCGGCCGCCGCAGAGACACGTGCTACGCCTGGCAAATCTATCAGGAGGGACGGGTAATCATGCCTAGCTCCTACATTTGTCGAACCTTGCGGCGAGAGTGTCTCCAAATCCATCAACACTTTGTGAACCATGACGGCCGACTGCTGCGGAACAAAGACGAGAAATGGTAGGATCTCTGCGATGCGGCGGCCCAGAGGAGCCCCAAAGTGTCCGATAAACTCCTTGTGGAGCTGGGGGCACAACTTCCACATCAGCTTATCCTGAGCCTCCTCGTCTTCTGACTCGAAGAGGACCTGTCTGTTGGTCTGCGTCTGTAATCTAGATTGACTATTTTAAGGCTCTGCTAGCTCCTAGTGAGCAGGCCCACCACAAGACACTATCACGATAATCGTGTCTAGACGTGATGTAAGTTTCGCTTGGACTTGGCTCTCCCAAACGCGCTGGGGCCCGCAGTCTCATAATTGCCATGACACTCTATGCCGAAAGCAATTGTCTTAACCTATTTTTACCTTTGATTCGGGTCAAGCATTGTTCCAGCGGAAGCACGATTTCCTTACCATAGAACAGGTAATGGTATGCATGGCTAGCAACGGGACAAGATCTCGAGATCGAGGTTGAAGACGTGCATCAGCTTGTAGGCTGTGCCTGACCCGATCTATTAATTACGTGTAGGTTAATAAAGTTTCGTTATGCAAGGGCGCCGGTTCGGTCAACTGCCGCCAGACGATTTCGGGTACCGGTTAGTTCGGTGGGATCACATGCGGCGATCTCTTCCTTTTCGCCTTTCTACCGCTTAGGCTCCTCCACTATGAACCAGGATTGAACAGCAACGCAACAAAAATAACTTGACAGCGTTCAGGCAACTCGAAGATCCGAGGGCGGCCTGAAGGATCGCAGTTGACACCCCTGAATTTAATCTCCTTACCCACTTGGTTCGCGATCCTGCTCGCAGGCGGGTCGCGGCGCAGACTCTATCTTGATTTTTCCCAAGCTACCTGTTGCGCGAAGTATGTTTGGTAAATCAGCCACCTAGCAACCTTGCATAGGCATGCCTTAGCTATAGCCAGCTTCTCGGGTGAACGGTCAACTGAACCCCACATATAGACGACATCTGGACTCTGCCCAGATTCGTCCAAGTAACGTTACGCGGCGAAAGTTCCAAGATCCGGTCACAACGAGTTGAGAGACTCTCACTATTGTGAATCCTATAGTGCCGGAGGGCTCAGTGATTCATAATATCACGCACGGGACATTCTTCTGGATCACCACTCTGGATGCCAACCCAGTAACGGCAGTTTACTTATTACAGTTCCCCACTTTCTACGTCCATCTCATTGGTCCGGCCGAACCTTATAGTTACATTAAGATCATCACCCTGGCAAGCAATCGAACTCCCAGACCCTTATATAACTAAAGTATGGAGACGCCAAAAGCTCGTGCTTGGATTTCCTCTCTTCCACTGGATTACGCTCGCTGGCATTCCTGGTCCCTGATATTTTCCACCGGTGCTGTGTGCTCTGCAGTAGCAAAGCTTCACCATGATGAGCTTCCCTAGCTGCGGCAGGATCCTGTCATCCTTGTTCCTGCTTTCTATCACTCCCGCTCTGGCAATCTGGCCTGCCCCTGAGAAGATCAGCACGGGTGATAAGACGCTGTGGATAGGCAATGATATCCGTATTACTTACAATGGCCAACGAGTACGCTGGGTTCCTACCGATATCTGCCCTCTTGATACAGGTTATACTGATTCTTCTTTGTTCTTCCAACAGCTGCCGTGGACTCTTAACTCTCCTGCAAACTGTAAGGGATTTTCCAGTGCTGAAATAGTGAAGGCCGGAGTCTCCCGTACCCTGAAGGCCATTCTGGAGGACGCCTTCGTTCCATGGATGTTGTATGACAGGTTAGCGCTGGAGGAGACCGAGCCGAGCACCTCGGCCGAAAAGACTTTCATCACGAGTATCGCCATTGCGCAGAATGGGACCGAAAAGTCATCGAAGTCCCTGATAGGTGATGTTGACGAGTCGTACAAGTTGAGCGTCTCTGGCGCCGGTGAGGTTAAGATCCATGCAGTGTCATCGATTGGAGTGTTGCGAGCCCTAGAATCCTTCTCTCAGCTGTTCTTCCAGCACTCTGAAGGTGGGGTGTACACCACTATGGCCCCGGTCGACATCACCGACAAGCCTCAGTATGAGCACCGAGGTATCCTCTTTGATGTTTCCAGATACTACTTCTCCGTCGAGTCTATTTACCGGACTATCGACGCTATGGCCTGGAACAAGCTCAACCGATTGCACATCCACGCCACGGACTCACAGTCGTGGCCCCTCGAGATCCCTGCCATGCCGGAGCTCTCCGACAAGGGCTCGTACGCCAAGGGCAAGACTTACACGCCTGAGGATGTCGAGTCCATCCAGAAATACGCACTTCAGCGCGGCGTCCAGGTCATCTTCGAGATCGACACCCCCGGCCATTTCGGAGTTGCTGCTCTATCGCACCCGGAGGTCGTCGCCGCATGGCAAGCTACCCCTTGGCAGAACTACTGCGCGGAGCCTCCTTGCGGTCAGCTGAAACTGAACGAGCCCAAGGTCGACGAGTTCCTCGACACTCTAATGGACGACTTCCTGCCTAGGACGAACGCCTACTCGTCGTACCACCATATCGGGGGTGATGAGGTCAACTTCAACGCGATTGCCCTCGACGAGACTGTCGGAACCAATGATTCTACCGTCATCCAACCTCTATTACAGGACTTCATTGACAAGCACCACGCCCGAGTAAGGAAGCATGGATTGACTCCTATCGTTTGGGAGGAGTTCCCCCTACACTACAACGTCACAATGGGAGAAGACGTCGTCGTGCAATCCTGGCTAGGAGATGAAGCTGTCCGAGATCTGGTCAGCCGTGGCTTCAAGACCATCGTTAGCAACTACAACTTCTGGGTAAGCGGATGAGCAGATTTTTAAAAAAGCCCATAAGATTATAAGCTGATGAGACATGAAGTACCTTGACTGCGGCCGCGGCCACTGGCTCAACTTCGACAATGGCCCCGCCTTCGAGACGTACTACCCATTCAACGACTGGTGCAGCCCGGCGAAGGGGTGGCGGCTCATCTACTCGTACGACCCCCGGGCCGGGCTCACCGAGGAGGAGGCCAAGCTCGTCATTGGCGGCGAGGTTGCCGGTTGGAGCGAGTCCATCGACGAGACCATTATCGACAACATCCTCTGGCCGCGGTCGAGCGCGCTCGCCGAGGTCCTCTGGTCCGGGCGCACCGACGCCGCAGGCCAGAACCGCTCGCAGATCGACGCCGCCCCCCGGCTGTCCGAGTTCCGCGAGCGCATGGTCGCCAGGGGCGTCCTGTCCGCCCCAATCCATATGCCGTTCTGCACGCAGGGCATGAATGCCACGGCCTGCGAGCTCGTTATGTGAGCTTAGCGTCTTGCATGAATACATGCCGGCAGGCTCTTTTGTTAAATGAGAGCCAGTCGGCGCTTCTTTCTTGTATAAGTATCAGTTACTGAGCGAACACGCTATGTATTCTCTTCCATATATACCTTTTCGGACAATTTTGGTATGAGACTGTTGAAGTCCGACCCAGACGCGGGAAGCAGACGCTTAAGTGCTATTTATTTCTCTACTCTGATTATCAACAAGGTGACCGGTAAGAGGCACGTATACGCGCCCTCGCGCGCTCCTAAGACCGCGCCTTAGGGACTCGGCTCGGGCTTCTGCATCCCCTACAGTGCCGCAGTATCTCAGTATCTATTCCAGTGCCGATCCTGTCAGTTTCGCAGCGGGCTCCCTCCATAGCCCGTAGCATGAATGCCAGGGAGTTGGCCCGCTGTAGTTCAGTGTGACCCATGAACGAGAAGCCGCGTTTTGAAGTATAATGCATTGACTAGGCTACTGTGCCCTCCGACTCGTACCCGTTCACGAAATGCTGGACCCCGAAACCTTGACTGACCACAATCGTAGTCTCGAACGACGAAGCTCAGTGGCGCGTCGTAGACGGCCAAGATGTACGCGAACTCGAAGCTCGACGCTGTAGAACGTGCCGCGGTGCCGGCCTCGCCGAAGCTGTCCATGGCCGAACGGCGACGCTCGCACCGCCATCACGCGCTTGGTGAAGGTGTGCCGCCCTCGTCAAGCTGGCCGCGGGCCGCCTCGCAGTACGCCTTCTTGTCGCTGGGGTTATGCCCCCGAGAACACGGTAATCTCCTCGAGGAACGGCAGAATTAATTGGGGAATACATACAACACCAGGGATTCGCTGGTCATCACCGACCCAACTTAATGCCTTACGTGGCTTATCCAGGGGAGAGGGCGGGATCTAGAGTTTTCACGTCGTATGGTCGTATGTGCTGGGATACTCTTGTCATTGTCGGTTGCAGAGCCGTCAGGAGGATGGATGCGACGGGGGGACATTGCCTGCCTCCTGGCTTTCTCAGCGGCCAATTCCTTTGCCTTGCGAGGCTGCGCAGTAAGGAAGTTGTAATAGGGCCCTTTCCCAAACGAAAATTTTCTTATACCCACCCTACGGACCCAAGGGGAAATGGGGAGGCTAGATGTAGATTTTCTATCCAAGCAGAGAACTTGAGTTAGACGGTGCAAGATAGTGTGCTACTGTAAAAGCACTTCAAGATCGTCATCACGAGGTATCGTATTCTAAGTCTTACAAATGATTTTGCGCTCCACGTGATACTAGACCTTGACAAGAGATCCCCTGGCCTGCGCCCCGGCAGTGGGCCGCAGACTATACCGGCCCGGGCGCGGGGGGGCCGGGTTAGTAATAGCTCGTAATGCATTCAAAGGCATATGATATGATCAACGTCACGCAGCTGCTTGAACTTTCGCCTATTGAGTTGTTCAGAAAAGAAAAACATCACTGAGAGCTGAGAATTAGCGCACAACCCTGCATGGCGGGGTCTTGAACATACCCCTCCTGACCCCCTCAGCTACGATGCCCCGCGAAAAATTTCCCGGCAGTAGGATATTGGGACAGGTTTACAACGGCTATACAAATCATTACCCTTGTTTGAAGCATATGATGCCGTTACGGGTGCAGTGTTCCGTTAAGCGGCTAGCTAGTATAAAATAACGTTAATGGGCGAGTGCGTGTGCAGTTATGGGGGTGTATGCATCAATTGATTTATGTAGAATTCGGGGTTATAGTCGTAGTTTGCTCTTGGTTAAGGTAAAATGCAATGAAGTTTTACGTTTACATCTCTCACTTTATTACACTTTCCACCTACTTTGACGCCCACAACTCCCACGGGATGGCGAAGAAACCGGTTATCGGAATTTTGGGCGGCGGCCAGCTGGGGCGAATGCTCCAGGAGCAAGCCGCACTGCTTGGCATCGAGCTCGTGGTGCTCGACGAGGAGAACTGCCCCGCGCGCCAGATAAACCAGAATGACAAGCACGTCACGGGCTCCTTTAAGGATCCGGAGAAAATCCGCGAGCTCGCCAGGAGGTGTGACGTCCTTACAGTCGAAATTGAGCATATCAACACCGAAGTCCTCGAAGAGATTGTCACAGTTGGTGTCGATGTTGGTGGCCAGATGAAAAAGGTACCCGTACATCCATCATGGGAGACTCTGCGCCTGATTCAGGACAAATACCTCCAGAAAGACCATTTCGAGAAGGAAGGCATGCCCATCGCGCCTCAGATGCCGATCGAATCCGGAGCATCCATGCTGGACTCGCTGCAGGAAGCCGCAAAGACCTTTGGCTTTCCGTTCATGCTCAAGGCGCGAAAGGGCTCTTATGACGGCCGTGGTAATTTCAAAATCAGTAGTCCCTGGGACTTTCAGGAGGCCGTAAATGCTATGGGAAAGCTGTCCCTCTACGCAGAAAAATTTTTGCCATTTCAAAAGGAGCTGGCCGTCATGGTGTTAAGGACGGAGAACGACGAGGGTAAGCTAAAGGATGTCTACGCTTACCCGGCAGTCGAGACGGTCCATGATGAGAATATCTGTACCAAGGTCTTCTATCCTCCGCGAGGAGTGCCAACCAACGTATGCGAGGAGGCGAGAAAGGTAGCTTCTGGTGTTGTCCGGACTCTAAAGGGTAGGGGTGTCTTTGCTGTGGAGATGTTCCTCCTCCAAGATAGTAAGTTTTCTCGAAGAAGGCCTCGATCGAGATGCTTACGTTGCGGCAGATACCCTGGTGATTAACGAGGTTGCCCCGAGGCCGTAAGTATTTCATCGGTCATCGTATTCCCCAGCGCAGCCCCAGGATCCTCCTCGTGTGTTTCCGGAGATTGTGATAATTGACTCGTTTGCAGTCACAACTCGGGCCACTACACAATCGAGGCTATACCATATATGTCTCAGTACAAAGCACAGCTTTACGCTATACTCGACATTGTCCCACCGTCTATCAAGCTGCAGCCTCGGGTCTCGGGCGCGATTATGCTTAATATTTTGGGAGGCGCTGCTCACGACTCGCATGAATCGCTGGTCGATCTGACTCAATCACTCTATGATGATAGCATGGACATCTTCCTGCATTTGTACGGCAAATCCTCCAAGCCCGGCCGCAAAATCGGACATATCACCGTCACCTCCTATTCACCCGACGCAAATCTCGAACAACTGGCAGCTTCCCTGATCAAAGAGGTCGACCACATCCGCCAGGGCCGCCTTGCTATGAACTCAGCCCAATTACGTCCCGATACTGCTACAACCTCTTCTCAACCGCCACCTACATCCTCGACCTCTTCCCGCGACGCTACTAACCCCCTGGTAGTGATTACCATGGGCTCTGACTCGGACCTCCCTGTGCTTAAAGGCGCATTCGAAGTTCTCGAGCGCTTCCGCGTTCCCTACGATTTTACCATCACTTCTGCCCACCGGACGCCGCATCGCATGAGTGAGTTGGCCAAGTCCGTCGCCGGACGCGGTATTCGCGTTTTCATCGCGGCCGCTGGTGGCGCAGCGGCGCTACCTGGTATGCTCGCCTCCGAGACGACTGTGCCTGTCATCGGCGTGCCCGTCAAGGCGACACACCTCGATGGCTATGATAGTCTCCTCAGCATTGTACAGCTCCCGCGTGGCTGCCCCGTCGCCACGGTGGGCATTAACAATTCGACGAACGCCGCCATATTAGCCGTGCGCATCCTTGGGTCTAGCGACGCGGGCTACAGACAGGCCATGGCGGACTACATGCAGGAGATGAGCGATGAGGTTGATGCTAAAGCTGTAAGGCTGCAGGAGGTCGGATGGAAAACCTATCTGGAGGGAAGGAAATAGATTGACCGCCTCCGGAAACGGTTGGCACGGGCAATGCCCAACGGCAGACAACCTGGAGGGTCTCAATAAAACGCTATAGGCTCGTTTCGGCATTAAAGAAGGACCTTGAAGAAGGCGGAGAGGCCGGTAATGTACTCACGCACTTCGTAGGTGACATGAATTGCCCGTACGATAATGCCATACAGAATAAACCAGGAACGTGTCTGTTCTCCAACCGACTTATTACATAGGCGCGAAGTCCTTTCCGCTTTCGAGGCAAAATTGTAAGCGAGTTTCTAAACCATGGTACAGCCTGGTGTGGCTGGCTAGATCATAGCAGTAGACCAATCACAAACAGGTCATAGTAACCCCTGCTCCTGATGTATCCACGCAGGGCCATACCGAAAATTAACTGCGCTAAGCACCTAACAGAACAACATCATTAAGTTTAGAACTTAAAAGAGGAGCTACCATTTAGATCCCTACTTAAAGCTCTTCTTGATATTAATATTTTTCTCACGATAGATGGGTTCTATGAGAAACGTGCACACTATTTTCGGTACCGCCTGCCATGGCATTGCATGATCAACAACCTGAGTCACAACACATCAATCATGTCGTCCTTTGTTTCCCCCCTCCGATTCGGTACGCCTTGTTTTGGCTCTCACCCCCCGGCTGCGCATGCCGTTGGTGGGACGAAGAATCAATCCGTTGCCGAGACTAGTGGATCTCTCACTGCCAAACGAAATGTGCCCGAAATGGTATCTAGTTCGTTAAGTTGGAGGATGGAGTCGTATTGCGGTCGCGCGGGGTAACTCCAAAGGCCGAGTTGTACTTACTCAGGAGGATTGATAGGGGCGACGTCAGTACGTCGTGTCCATCCTTGATTTACATCGAACCCACTGCGAGGCAAGTAGGATTTAAGTGGCTACGCACCATAATTACGTCCATTGGCTGGCGTAGTAATCTTACGTTACCTTCTTCCCACTTGGTTGACCGTGATCAGTCGCTGTCCGCGGATTGCGAATTTGACTCCCTTTTTTCCGAGCACGTCGAATGAACTTGGCTCCGACGCTCCAGGTGGATCCAGATAGCTCCCCCACGCCGTCGCATGATTTACTCACCACGCCTCAGCTGAGCTGGCCTCGACGAACAGCCCAAGTCGTGTCGTATAGTGAATCGAACATATTCAAAACTTTCCGGTGTCTTCTTTCCCATGACCTCGGCGTCTTGGTTCTCATTGAACGTTTAAGTGAAGGTCACATTCCCTTATCCCATCGTAGTCTCGGATTCACTACCGCTGATCTTCACCCACCATGGCGCTCGTCGAAGAACTCTTGAGCCATGTATCCCTAAAGTCTATCCTCGTTTTCTTAGGCGTCAGTTTTGTGCTGTGGCGCATACTCCTGAGAATCAATGAGACGGCTCAGCTGCGCCGATTGGGCGGCGCAAGGGCCGCTGTGATCCCGTCTAAGCTGCCCTTTGGTGAGTCTGCATCGGCGGGAGACTATGGTAAGACGGGAACTCCAACCTCTAACCCTACCCAGGCCTCGATATCGTGTACCAGCAGGTCAAGGCCACCATGGAGCACAAGAACTATGATAGGTTCCTCCAGCAGATGTCGTATACGCCGAACTGGACCGGGGAGTCTCGCGTGCTTGGTCGCCGGTTCATTGTGACAGCGGATCCCGAGAATATCAAGGCCATCTTAGCCACGCAGTTCGATGACTTCGGAAAGGGGGAGCCGTTCCACAGGGAATGGTCCGAGTTCCTCGGTGATTCCATCTTCGCGACCGATGGCCCCAAGTGGCATGCTAGCCGTCACCTCATCCGATCTATGTTCATCAAGGAGCGCATTAGCGACTTAAACTGCTTCGAGTCTCACCTCGAGACGCTGTTCAAGGCCATCGCTAACGGCGGCGCGTTAAACGGGGAAAACCAGGAAGTGGACATTGAGGCGGGCAATGGCAAGCCTCTGGAAATCAGCGATCTCTTCTTCAGATACACCCTGGACGTGGCAACTGATTTCCTGCTGGGAAAGGACGTCCAATCTCTCACGTAAGGAACCTCCTCCGCAAGTCGGACCCCAGGGTCAGAAGTGATGCAAGAAACTCACCCTAGACCACCAGTACTCTCCGACAACCGTTCGCGGACGCGTTCAACGAGGTGCAGAGGGTGCAGAATATCCTCTCTCGCGCCGGCGTCCTGAGCCCGCTAGTCCCGCGCAAGTCTTTCCGCGCCGGGCTCAAGGTCGTCAACGAGTTCCTGAACACCTACATCGACCAAACGCTGCGACTGAGCCCGGAGGAGCTCGCGTCGAAGACCAAGTCGGACCACGGCTACACCTTCCTGCACGAGTTGGCCTCGTTCACCCGCGACCGCAAGGTCATCCGCGACCAGCTGGTCGCCGTGCTGCTAGCTGGCCGCGACACCACAGCCGCAACGCTCTCGTGGACCTTCTACGAGCTGGGCCGGCACCCGGAGGTCGTCCGGAAGCTACGCAACGAGATCATCAACCAGGTAGGCCTGGACCGCACGCCCACGTACCGCGACCTCAAGGACATGCGGTACCTGCAGAACGTGATGAACGAGACGCTGCGCATGTATCCGGCGGTGCCCTTCAACGTGCGCCTGGCCCTGAAGGACACCACGATCCCGCGCGGTGGCGGCCCGGACGGCTCGCTGCCGATCCCCGTGCTCAAGGACACGCCCATCGCCTACTCGACTATCGGGATGCAGAGGCGCCCCGACTTTTACCCCCCGTCCTCCTCCGAGAAGTCATCCGGCCCTGAAACCTTCAACCCGGACCGCTGGTACCACTGGCAACCCAAGCCGTGGCAGTTCATACCGTTCAACGGTGGCCCGCGCATCTGCCCCGGGCAGCAGTTCGCGCTCACCGAGATGGGCTACGTCCTGACCCGCATGCTGCAGAGGTTTGACAGGGTCGAGAGCTTCATGCACGAGATCGACGGCGGCAAGCCCACGATGAAGGCCGAGATCGTCATCCAGCCCGGCGACGGCGTGAGGATCGCGCTATGGGAGGCCAAGAAATAAGCGGTGGCAGGAAATGGCGAAGGATGAACATTGAAATGACTATAAATGTCGTATGTGAAAAAGATGGCTGTAAAGGAAAGGACCGGATGATATGGATGTCCACTCACTGGCAGGATATAAATTTCCAAAGCTTGATGAATGTAACCCCAAATTAACGGCAACTGAATCCTGTAGATATGTGGTTAATGACTCGGTGGTAAATAACGATCGAGAAAATATGGAAATACTCCTAGAATATGGGTGTGGTGCTTCTTAGGCACAGGGGTAGGAAGTAAGGGGCATAAGGGAAAGTGCCACCATTGGCTGCCGGTCGGGATGTCGGCTGCGAATTATAACGGAGATCAAAGGAACCGTAATAGCCGAACGAATCCAAGGTTATTCGTTCCCCGGGTACCTACATAAGCTAAGCGGTCGCCTCACTGCAAAGCACCACTGACGAATCTGGTCTCGTATATCATGCAGTCCACTAGTGCCTCCGGTTTAGACTGCCTAAACTTTGCACGGTCTCTTCAATCGCTGTGTCTGAGGTCGTCGTGCTCTCAAGAATTGGAATTGCAAATTCAACACTTTGAACCATGAGTACGAGGCGTATGCTAGAAATCTTCGGTCTCGATCCTTGAATCAATTCCCATGCAACCCGTAAACGCCATGCTCACCACTTCAGTATCTCTTCCTAATCAGTGCAGTGCAAAGCTCTCCTTGACAGCAGCACCGAACCGTTCAATAGCCTTTCCCATGTTCTCCTCTGATGCGGCCGCGAACGTGACCCTGAAGAAGAGGCCGCTCAACGGCAAGTCGGGCTCCGCCCTGAACCACGAGCCGCGACAAGCCAGGACGCCCTTCTCGATACACGAGTTGAAGATCTCCTCCTCAATATCGATGATGGATCTCGTTAAGCCTTCAGGATGTTGCGTGTGGTCTACTTTCAGCCAAAGCTAAATTCGGAATCAGCGTCAGCTTTTAGGACGTTAAAAGAGGTCGAAGAGCGGAAAAAGAGGGCTGGGTAAGGCATAACGTACAAACATGCCTGCAGCGGGCGGAACCCAGCTCACCACCTCCCTCGGCAGATACTTCTCACATGCCGCCAAGATCGCGTCTCGTCTGCGCGTGTATTCGAGCCGCAGGTTCATCAACCATTGCAGATACCCCTCGTGGCCCCAGCTCTCGTCCACAAGCTTGTACATAATCAGCTGCGAAATGCCGCTAGGGCCCTGACTCGCGCACTCGGCGTGCCGGATGTACCTCTCGACGACCTGCTCGCTAGCCGTTATCCACCCCAGACGGGATCCCGGCATAACCACCTTGCTGAAAGAATCCATGCGGAGCACGCGTCCGTCGACGTCCATGCTGACCAGACTGGGGATGAGGCTCCCCAGGAACTCGCCAGCACTGGTGGGCGGTGGTACGCCCGGCGCGGCAGATCCAGTGTACGGCTGCATCTGGAGGAAGTAGTATGGCTCGTCCTCGAAGATGTAGACGTCGTGTTTCTGACACACGGCATAGATGTCCCTTCTCCTCTGCGCGCCCTGCGTGGCGCCCGTGGGGTTTTGCCCGGACGGCACGGTGTACAGCACGGTGGGCTTCCGGGCGCCGCGCGCCGCCTCGTCCCACGTCGAGAGGATCTCGTCCATGCTCCCGGGCAGCAGGCCCTGCTCGTCCATGCGGACGCCGAAGACGCGGATGCCGAGGGGCGCGGCGGTCTCCAGGGCCGTCGAGAAGCTGTATTCCTCGGTGAGGACGGCGTCGCAGCGGTCACGGTCACAGAACATGCGCAGGGCCTGCTCGAGGGCGCCGGTGCTGCCGACGGTCAGGGCGCACCGCCAGTCGGCGTACGGCGGCCGGCACACGAGCTCTGTGTGCTCGGTTACCCAGCGCAGCAGCTGCGCCGACCCGATAGACTGCCCGTAGTTGAGCGCGATGGACAGGTCATGCACGCCGCCGTTCTCGCCCCGCGCCACGTCGTGCTTCCCCGTCGTCACGTCCGTCCCCGACGCCTCGGCCTCGGCATCCGAGAAGTGCGGCGGCGTCGGGATCCGGAAGGTCAGGCGCTCGATTGGGAAGTTCTCCGCCGACGGCAGGCCCCCGCCCAGGGAGATGAGCCCGGGCTTCTTGAGGTGCTTGGCTGCTTGCTTGAGAACGCAGGGGTGGCGGGCTTTAGACTCCACGCTCAAAAGGTCTATGTAGGTTCCGATGTGAGCAAGTCTATTTTAAGTAATCTCAGAACTACAGACTTACGATCCCATCTTCGTGCCTTAGGTGCATTGAAGGATTGCTGCACACATTGTGAGTCTTAGGTACAAAACGGACTCGGTGCCGTATAAGTTGGGGGATAACCTACAGGGGACTTGAACATGTCACTATCCGAATAAGATGCGGTAGGGGCAAGCAACTTCCCTGCCTTGGCCCGTCTCGCCATAATACCGTCAATAGTCAATGGCTCGGGAGCCTGCTCCCCGATGACGGTGTCTTTTTCGGCGAGGCCGACATTGCCTACATTCGTCGGCATTAGGTGGCGGCAGCTTGTATAGAAGGTATGGACGGCGCCAGGGCTCACAGGGTGTATGAGAGACCGGGCCCGGAATAGAGACAAACACGCAAGTGTTCTATGGGAGGTCAGGTTGGCCATCGTACCTATAATGAATATATATATTAAGCAAATACGTCAGCAGTTCCCTAGAGTGTCCTCATAATGCTAACTGCAGCGTGTTATGTAGTAGTGGCAACAAATCATGCATTTGTGAACAATCCCTTTCATACCTAGCTCTCCGCTCACTTTGTATCACCGTCCCCTATCAAGGTGAGCACCTGCCGAGCAAACAGCGTGACCGCCCTGCGATAACGGTGGTTAGTGGAACCTTCCCCGATAATAACCGCCTCTACCCTTCCATTCTTTGTCATAACAGCAACGACTTGACAAACTACTAGATCAAAGCCCATTGTATTAGTAGTGGGCAGGTTACTTACCGGAGAAATGGTTTGCCCTCGCATTCTTTATGGTCTTCTCTTATTACACATGCCAAGCTAATGGCTCTAAGCTCTCCTCGCTGGGACCTCCAAATCGACATCATAACCAGTAGAATGAATCGAGGCGGGATTGACCTGCGGAAAGTTTCATGCGGCGAAGAGGTTGCACAGCTTTACACGTTTTGCTTAATCTATATAACTTTTGGGGCTCCGGTGAATTCATACGAAGTACTCTTACGAGCACAATTGCAATTCAGGGCCAGTAATAAAGCAATAGGCAACATAACTATGAGAACCTGACATCGCACACTGAAAGATTTGCAGCTGAAGAAGAATAGAGTATCAGTTTGACTTTCAAGAGGTCCTAGCCAGAAAGAGACGGTAATGAGGCCTCCTTAAATACACAAAGAAACAAAATGTAACTGAGAGAAAGCGATACCGGAAGTGGCTGTTAGTAGTCCCCATACACTGTCCTGAACTATTGGGGCTAAACTGGAGCTACGTAGACCTCGCCTTAGCCTGGTCTAAAAATAGCCCGCTCTGAAGTCTAACAGTCCTGAGATCGGGGCGAGCTTGCAGACCACAAACCAAGGCTCGAATAGTGTCAAAGCTGGTTGCGTTATTCGCAAGGCAGTTACGACTATAGACAATATACGTATCGGTCAGTCAGCGACGTAAAGATCTTAGGGCCATATCGTTTTCATGGCTCATGCCAAGGCAGACGATTCCCGTAGCAGTGGGTAGCGATAGCCTATCCGCTCGGGGGCCACAAGGCGTCAGCACAACAATCTTTTGTACCTGCGCCAAGCCTCATTTTTATTCGCTAAATATGACCCAATCACCTTCCTTTAATAGAGTACCTTTAGCCCTTTAGGGCTATTAGTGGCTAGTAGTTTCCGTTTTAGAGCAACGGGCCGGCTAGTAGTGACTTAAAATTGTTAGTCCTGACGCCTTGTGGCCCCTGAGCGGATAAGAGGACAAATCGGCAAGAAGATGATCACGACCTAATACGTCACACATGTTTGCTTGCTCGAAGTGCGTAACTCGACATGGTAGAGCTCTAGGATAACTACCACGGCATGTCTCTCCATGCCTTCCATGTCGTTCCTTTTTCCCTTTCCGTTCTCAGGATCATGCTGATAATGCACAAATATCATGGTTGATTCTGGAAGCCACGGGAATACTTCCTACGACAGGGAAATGGCCGCTCAAGATCAAGACGTTGTAATTACCTCAACCTGTTCCCGATTTCCTTACGTCAAATGGAGGCCCGATTTAAAAATGAGAGAACAATTCGTACCCATCTATGCTTTTTATGAATGTCCACAGGATAGGGGAGGTATAGCTCTTTGTCATAATGAATGGTGGGAGAATTTCTTGGCCACGTCATAACAGGCCAGGAAGAAAATGGAATATAAAGCTAACTACGTCTACGGCAGATACTAAGCAGCGTTTCCAGGCTCGCCGGGGAGTATTCAAAACGCAGGAAAAGTTTGAACATCATTTAAATCAGGTGCAGTGATATCTATTACTGAATGATGGCAAAAGATCGGGCACTCGAACGTTAATAATTCAAGCGTTATACGATTATATATGTATTCCTATACTAATGAGCTGGGAGCCTATTTCCCAACTGACTCCTATATTTACCCCCCCACGTCTTCTTCCCGTATGACGTATAGCGTAAGCAAAGTCGAAGGGCCAGATCGCCTGAGTGACTGATAGTGCTTTGCTCGGTAGATATGCTTTCAATGCGCCTTGGGGCTGGCGAGCTGTGTAACCCTGGAGATGAATGGTCCACCCTGTTAAATGATCCAAACCACCTTAGAGATCAGGTATTCAAACGGGGGGTATCTCTAAACGGACCATCGCGTACGTGCATACCCCTGTCGGATGGGGGTTCTGTATACCAGCAAGTGTTTTCATTTGACTATCCCTTTCTTCGACCGGAACATGAACATAGTCGTACAGAAAAATGCAAGGCACGGATGACCATGTTGTTATCTAGTGATATGTGGCTACCTTCCAAGCGGTGCATTTCTTTCGAGAGGATCACTGTTCTGTTACAAGCAAAATTGCGAGATCCGAAAAAGAATCGATGTTCAAATAAGGAAGGCGAACGGCGGATCCCCCAGGTTGCCCACCATATGACGCGTTGTCGAACTTCACTGCATTGTAAGTTGGTAAGGTTGTAATGGCGGCAACCTTTCGCGGTACCGAAGCGCAGTTGAACGGGACCGTCGGCATGTCTGCAGCAGGATGTCATTGTAGTTGAAGGTCCCTGTCCGCGAATGAGGTCGGGTGGGAGGCTGCGCTCAAGCTTTGCACGAATCATCGTATATGGCCTTGACTTTACCGGAAGAGTCTTGAACGAAACAAAGTGAGCGGTTGGAGTATGTGCACGGAGAAAGAGCTTCCAAATGCGATCTTGGAGCTCGGCTGGCAGCCGTCCAAAGGCCGGGAACCCGCCTTGTTGATCCATGAGATCGTCCTTCGCAAGTTTATCTGGCGGCGAAAATGCATGTGATTCTGAATCGTGCAGTCGATGTCAGCGTTGATATCGTACTCATATTTGATTATTCCGATGTTAAGAGGGGGAAATACAAAGAAAATCAGTGTAGAAGAGCATTGTAGAAGAAAGGAAGGTGGATTGATGTTGTGTCAACGATGTTGGCTGGCTTAGACTTTGGTGTAGCTCAACTTCTCTACAATCGGTATGGATAGTATGGTTCCACGTTATCTTTAACATAGACGATAATATTATAAGTACTGTATATATCCGGGCCTTTGCTAACATGTCCACGAGAATTGGGTGAATCAAAAACTTTCACTGCGACGATTCGAAAATGGGTTACATAATGCACAAACAAAGAAAAAAAAACAAGAAGAACGTGTCGCAGAATAGGGGTAATTGCTTGGTCATCTACGCTGTAGGCACGCTGCAACAACGTTGTTCCCTAATTATATAGAGCTCTCTAGCCACTGCCCTCTAGAGCCCTGATCATTCATGACAACTTACGCTTTCTACACTCTATGCAATCTTTCCTCGCCACCAGTCTAACTGTGACAGAACGTAACTGTTTCAGTCCACCGCGATAACCGTTAATGTTGTTCTGTTACCCTTCCGTCCGTGCCCTGTTTAATGCTCTCACCCATGCTACCACAAAGACCTGCTGTCTTCTTAACACTTAACCCACTCACCATCGTACATCATGTCACGTGCTAGATCGAAGCTTCTAGATAGGGGCTATACAGGGTTTGTTAAGTGTGTATATAGGGCCATTTTCCTCCCACATATTAGGAAAGGGACAGGCGTTACTTGCCTAATGAACTGCTACCCACCTGCGAGACTGCTGCTTCTAGCCTTCACGCTGTTGCACAAATAATTATCGTAACTGTCGAAATTCGAAGACTCCGGCGGATGAAAACTAACCGGTAGGTTAAACACTTTATAAACATCTTCCCAAACGTTCTATTATTATTTGTCCCTGAATAATAATGGATTAATAAGTGAATGATCTGCTTAGCCATACGATCATTCACGAATATATATGTAGCCCAGCGTTTCCCTTGTCGTTGTAGGAAGTCCATAGCCTTGATATAATGGACATACACACTCACGCCGCACCTTGAGATTCCCCCATTCTTGATTGAGCCTTCCTACATACGCTTTTTCTAGCAAAAGTCTCCTCATATTTTCTAGGGTAGCCTTACTTTCTGTTGCACTCCTGTCCTAAAACTCCTACACTGACACTTCGCTGGTGAAGGAGGTCAAGGACCGGCTTTTGAAACGCTGTATCCTGGTCTGGATAAAGACCCCCATGTTCCTCTTCGTCGAGGTTAAAGCCAATATGCTCCCAGTAGAGTCTGAAGGATTGCAACATTTCTGCCGACATAAATATATGATGATAGGGCGGTTGCAGTAACGTTCTGTGTTCAAACACACTACAATGCTGGTGGTCCGTATTGAACATATACCATAGGGAAATGAGGCCGGCTTTTAAATCCATCTTGACAAAACTCGAGAGCTAACCTCACTACCTACAGATCGTGTGTCACAGCCTTAGATATCTGACACCAAATCATCTATGATAGATAAGATAGACGCTCAAAAGCAAATGTATAGATCTCATAACTTCGCAAAGGCTAAACAGCAGGCCAGCAAAGCTGTGTGTCAGCCCCCCGGTTCTGGAGCAGCCGAAAGCTGACCCCAATCTGACGCGCGTGTCGCCGTTTTTCTTCAAAACGGTGGGCGGAACTATAGCTCTGATAGGAGTTCACTACATCCTGTGGGAGTCTGGTGCCGCGACTTGACGAACTTGGTTTTCGAAGGCATCGATTCTGGGTTGCGTGTGGGATGGAGTGGGAGTGCAGTGGATTCTGTATACTGTTCATGCTTGGTTTGGACACAGTAGTTATATAGTGGAATTGATTAGGATAAGACCTCTGTTATCCTCCTGTCGTGGCGTTTATGAATACACCGTCGACTCCGAATCACCATTTTGGCGTGTGTCGAGGAGCGAGCATGGATGGGTGAAACTATTGTTTCAGTAGAGCACCGTGAGTCATTGTGCTATGATCTCTTTGCGTGGCCAGTGTTGCGTCGTATATCTTCCTCGCCAGAAGCCTTCCTCGTCATGGCTCATCTTTGCCTGGTGCGCCGGGACATATATCAAAATCTCACGAGATACATGAATATAGTCACAGTGGACGAACTACCGCCTAGCTCTCACAGTCTCTCCGGACAATCACCCCGAGAAGTGTGTATTGCCAAATTAGGCACCATAACCATATACCTGGGGAGATGTTATGACTTGCATATGTTACGAAACCTGCTTTCATGAGCGGCTTGGGAAGAGAGGCTTGGGGGAGAAATGAGGCCGTCGTGAAGCTGCTCCTCGAAACAAGCCAAGTCGATGTCGCCTCGACAGATAACGATGGCCGGACCGAGGCCTTCGGTTTCACACCCTTAACTAAATCTACACGCTGTCACTTCGAATCTAAGAAAGCTCGAAAATCAAATTTCATATCGATGTACTCTGAAGTCTTCTACGTCGCTTCAAACAACACCTTCACCGAGCACTGAACATCACAGCTCTGTGGAGTGAAGTGCAGTGCCCCGTCTTGATGCGCTCCAGACGCTAAAAGCCTGTTCGTGTTAGACGCATACGCCGCCGCCGGGCGAGGGTAGCCTCCTGGATCGATATCATTAACCTCCAGTGCTTCAACGTGGGTTTTGCGCAGCACGTCCGCATAGTCCCTCGCCTTTGTTACCGCATTCTCGACGGCCTGCTTCCTGCTCGTCTTGCTCATCTGCTGCTTCGTTGCATCGGTCAGTCGCCAGTCGATGCTCATGACGGACACGCATGGTAGCTTGATCAGGTCGGAGACAACCTGACCCAGCTTGGCGAAGTCACAAAACGTGATTTGAAAGGTCGTCCGCGCCGTGTGCACCGGTTTCCCCTGTTGCTCTTCTACTCTTTGCGAGTCCCAGGGAATGTAGCTGCCCGTACTGAGGGAGCTCATGCTCCAGCGAGTAATAGCAACTCCTTCAGGTGGTATAAGGGTAGAGGTGTCGGGGTGGTCAGCCCCAGACGACGTCCCAGGAGCGAGTGCTTCCAGCATGGATTGCAGGTTGTTCGACGTCCTGGTGACTTCCTGCAAGACGCTGGACTGCGTGATGCCAGTGTCGGACACCTCCAGGGCCACCACTGCCAGCTCGGCTGTTCGGCTGAGAACGGAGGTGCCGAGGGTGTGGATTCTGAGAGCCATTGTTCGCTGTGGTCCCTGGTCCGAAAAAGAAACGGTGAGGGGCAGGAAAGAGCAAGTCTGCAGTTGGGTTGTGTGGAAAAGCAATTCTGATCGATGGATAAGATAAGCGGCAAGGAAATGCTTTTGGTCGCGCAAGGATCCGGTGCCGTCAGTCTCTCTACGGGTCGCGGTGGACTGCAGCCGGATATTCCCATGGATGGAAACGTAACCAGGAAGTTTCTGCTGGTGCCCGCGAGCTAGCCGCGTGACGTCATTCCGAATTTAGGTTACTCGGGCAGCTGGAGACAGTGCAATTTGAATCTAGATAAGGCGACCACCCCATCAACGCTCCACCCCCCCAACGCGCCGGCGATTTCCCATACAAAATCGTCAAAATCACTATATTTTTAACAATACTTTAAAATTCGAATAAAAATCGGAAAAATAAGCAATCTTCTGTATTATTATCAGCTTTAAGCTGGTTATACA